>JAPKLW010001078.1:42497-56614 GCA_026898455.1 Plectranthus barbatus | reverse complement strand
TGATAAGCTGTAAAATACAGCAGCAAATAAATTTATAATAACCCGAAGGCTAGTCGAACCCACAGGGATAGTGCAACGAAGTCATCTCATGTACTGGACACAGTTTATCAATTCTTTGTTTGAGTGAACCAATTTTCAGTAGAGGGTTTTGTTTTGAAAAACAGAAATAACTTTTGGAATAAAATTCAATAATAAAAATCACAGATTCTAGGGAAATCAACCAATCCAATCCAACATGCATAAACAATAATCCAAACCCAAAATAATTATTAAGGTGGGAAATCTGTTAAATTGGAATTAATTCCTTTGTTGGGCAATTAAAACCTAGATTACTAGAAAGTGAATTTTACCTCTCGGCCTCAATAACACAAACTAGTCAATCTCAATAAAGATACAGATTTGAAAACCCTACAACTAATTCTTCTTTTTGAGACAGAAAACAGTTGTATCAAAATTCTATTTTCCTATTATTAATTATCTCCTCTCGGTCTCAAATTAATAACTATAAACCTAATCCAATTTTCATCTCTCGATCCTTCAATTGAAAATAGATTTTAAAATCAAAAGCATAGAATTTGAACCAATTAATTAGGGTTTGGAATTAATCGAATTAACACATGCCAAAAAGGATGGAGAAAACCCTAGAACCTGTTAAGGGTTCTAGCCTAACATAATTGAAACAAACATTGCAAAAGATGTAAAGAAACTTACTTGAATCATTAAAACAATAGGAATCTTGAAGTACTTGAATCCAATTGCAACAATAAAATAAAGAGTACTAGAATTTAAAGAGTTTAATGCTGAAAATAAAATAAAGGAGTGCTGAAAAACTGAATAAGAAGATCCTATTTTCGAGCTTAATAAGTCATATTTATAGGGGGAGAAAGTATATCTTCAAAAGGTAATGATTTGGGAAGGAAAAATCTCCAAACTGGGCCAAAAACTGCCTTTCCGGTGCGCGTGTCGCTCGACAAAGTTCCTGTCGGTCGACAGGAATCCATTTTGGTCGACACAAATCGTGTCGCTCGACACAGAAACATTCCTCTGCGCAGTCTCATGGTTTTGGCCATAACTTTCGCTCCCGAACTCCGATTGACCCGATTCCAGTTGCGTTGGAAAGCTAACTCAAAAATATTTCCATCCATGTGCTCCATTAGCTCGGATTCCATCTGTGGAAGAAGTCGTGACTGTTCCTTTGAACATCTGCTGCTTTCGGTACGGGTTTCCAATGAATTTGGCCTAAAACCTGCAAAATATTACCATGACAAGCATAATATCCCTATAAACACTTCATGCTCGATTATTAACTAAAAACTTAAGTAAATGCAATAAAACAATAAGAAAACAACGTGATAAGTGAGGCAAAATATGAGCTTATCAGTGAGCTCAGAAAAAGGTGGCGTAGTTGACACTGCTACCCTATCGTTTCCTCGCTCCCACTCAATGGCAGCTGCTTCATCTTCTTCAGACTCATCCTTTTCTTCAGTAGTGGAGATTCGATTGCACTCCGCCTTCTTCTTGTTCTTGTCGATCACAAAGGTGATCCTCTCGTCATTCGCTCGGAGTGTGATCTCGCCGCCTCGACAGTCAATGAGAGCAGCGCTAGTGTCGAGAAACTCACGCCCCAAGATCATGGGCATGTTCTCGTCCTCCTTCATCTCATGCACCACAAAATCTGCAGGAAAAATGAGATGGCCCACACGAATGAGCACATCCTCTAGTATACCTTTCGGGCGGGACACAGACCGGTCCGCCATCTGCAGGGTGATCGTCGTGGGCCTCATCTCTCCGATGTTGAGACGCTTGTAGATGGAGTACGGCATCAGGTTGATACTGGCCCCAGTATCACATAGTACTCTCTCGAATGTGTGTTCCCCAATCTCAACCGGAATAGAGAAGCATCCAGGATCGCTTCTCTTGATGGGCACCTGCTTTTGAAGTAGCAGGCTGCACTGCTCGTGGATCTTCACCGTCTCATTCTCTACGAATTGTTTCTTTCCACTCATCAATTTCCGGAGGTACTTCATGTACCCCGGGATTTCCTTCAGTGCTTTGATTAGCGGGATGTTGATGCTGACCATCTCGGGACCCTTGTAGCTCGTCCCAGACCTCAAAGTAATGGCTTTGTAGTCTTTTTGGGCCTTGGGGTTCACCTCCGTTGTGCTCGGAAGCTGTCCAGGCTTGTGTTGGTTGCCGAGTGTGGTGGCAATCTGGCTCAATTGTGTGTCCATCATCTGAAGATGTTTCGTCATCTGCTGCATGTGGTTTGCCATTCCCTTCACCTCGGTTTCTACTTTCCCAAACCGATTATCCAAGCTCTTGATGAATTTCTCGAGCGTCTCCTCTAGCACGGATTTCTTCCTTTCCACAATCTCTCCTCCAGTACCTGCATCAAAACCAGGCGGAGGGTGTTCTGCAGCAGAAGGGTTAGCATAGGAAAAACCAGGGTGAGATCGCCCATGGTTGTACTGATACCCTTGATTGCCTCGGTAGTTATTGTGATAACCACCGCCAATGTAGTTCACCTCCGTACCGGCAGTTCCAGACGAACTGCTTGCACCCCTATTGATGTAGTCAGCCTCTACGGGTACTATGGCCATGCTTGGCTCTGCAACAGCTGCAACTTGTGATGTGCCCAATTTTTCAATCTCCTCCCGGAGCTTTTTCACCTCAGCGACCATGTCGAATTCTGGCTTTGTCTCGACTGCTTTGACTTGTAGCTGCCTATCAGTTGGCCATTGGTGGCTATTCAGCGCCATATCAGCCAGCAACCTCATACTCTCTGCACCACTCTTCTTCATCAGTATTCCTCCAGCAGATGCATCAACCAGCTCCTTCATGTGAGGGTTCAGTCCCTCATAAAAATGACACACTTGCATCTCCAGATCGATGCCATGTCCAGGACAGAGTCGTAGAAGCTCTTTGTATCTCTTCCAGGCCTCGTAAAGTGACTCGTCATACATCTGCTTGAAAGTAGTAATGGCAGCTTTCCTCTTCAGCAGCAGGCTCGGTGGGAAGTAGTTGGTAAGGAACTCTGCTCGAAGCTCCTCCCATGTCCCGATCTGACTCTTATCCAGTCCAGCAAACCAAGACCGTGCCTCGTCTCTGAGTGAGAACGAGAACAGTCTCATCCTGATCACATCTTGGGTTACTCCGTTCTGCTTCACAGTGTTACACACCTCAATGAATTGGTTGAGGTGGGTATATGGGTCTTCTACAGCTCTTCCCCCAAACTGGTTTTGCTGCACCATCTGAATAAGGCTTGTGCGCAGCTCGAAGTTGTTGGCATCAATGCCAACTCTGAATCCGGCCTTCGCTTGCTGTGGAAGAAATCGATCCAAGATGGACCTTTGCGGGATCACAACTTGCCTATCGTTCAACTCTGCCAGTCTTGCAGCTTGCTCCGCCTGAGTAGCCTGGGCTGCTTGTAGTTGTGCTCTCAGCTGATGTACTTCATTCACAAATTGCATCTACTCCTCGGGAGTCATATTTTGCAGAGGTGCTTCAGGATTCTGAGCCATCTCTCGTTGTTTTTCTTTTCCTTTCTTTTTGATTTTCCTGCATGTTGCTTCAATTTCAGGGACAAAGGCTTCGAGTGTTTTTCCTTTGGCTCGCTTGTTCATGCACCTGCACAGGAAATAGGTAAATATCAGTTCAGCATCGATCGACGTGGATTCACGTTGATCGACACAAAAGAGTGATTGGCGTCAATCGAGGCTAGGGTCCGTCGATCGATGCAACAAAAATGATCGACGTCGATCGACGCGGGACACAGACTCGAAAACTCACACACGCACACGTACAGAAAAATTAAAACTCAATCCAGCAAATCCCAGAACGAACTAGTAACAAGATAAAATCTAGCAACTCCCCGACAATGGCGCCAATTTGATCACTGCTATTTCTAACAGATTAATTATAATAACAACGGCAAATAAATTTGTAAACCCTAAGGTTATCGATCCAGGGGAATTGTGTGGGGAAACTATCCTATATACTAGTTATGATCCTAAGATTCATTGTTTGAGAGATCCAAAATCAGGGTTTTATAAAAGTAAAGATGACAATGCTGAAAATTAAAGTAGTTTTGAAAGTAATTTTAAAAGAACACAGATTCTAGGGAAGAATTCTTATTATGGATAACATGTAGGAATCAACTAATTTAACAGGTGGAATACTGCAACAATGCTATATTTCCTTGTTTGGCAAATATAACCTAGATTACTAATTAGTGACTATCTCCGCTCGGTCTCAAAGTACACCAAATTAGTCAATCTGATAAGCAAATCAGTTCAATTCCTACAGTCTAGTACATCTGTTTGGATAGTGTAGATTGTATCATGCATTCCTATTCCCACTATTAATATTCACCTCTCGGTCCTTCTATCAATAGCTAAACATCTAAATTAATCGTCACCTCTCGGTCCTTGAATTAAATTAGAATTAGAAAATAAACACAGGAATCATGAACCTAATTAATTAATCCTAACATGCATCCATGATATTATCAACCCCTAGAACCCGCTAGGGTTTCTAGCCACTCATCGCAGATAGAAATCCAAAAGAAAACATATTAAATTGCATAAACATAAAGAACTTACAAGAAAAATATAGGGTTTCGTGTTCCCCAAGTCTCCAAACTCTAAAAACTAAATTGTAGAATGAAAATATGATGATTGGTACTGAAAAATTGAATTTAGTAGGCTATTTATAGGGGTGGATATGTATCCTATCAAATCCAGGGCTAAAGATATGAATAAATCCGTTTTTTCTCGAATTTCTGCTCCAGCAGACAGCCTCGCGTTGATCGTGGCTGATCCACGTCGATCGATGTGGCTTCTTGGTCGGCATCGATCGATGCTGATTGGCGTCTGCCGACGCAGCTTCTCGCCCCTTCTGCGCGGTCTCACGGTTTTGGCCATAACTTTCTCTCCCGAACTCCGATTGACCCGATTCCAGTTGCGTTGGAGAGCTAACTCAAAGCATCATCCATTGCCATGTGCCAATAGCTCGAATTACTCTTGTGGAAGAACTCTTCACTGCTACTCTTACACGTCACTGCTTCCGGAACGGATTTCTCGTGAACTTAGGCCTAAAACCCTGCAAAAACACCAAAATGCGCATAATACCACCTAATATAGACTCATGCATAGAATATATATATAAACTCAATAAAACTACATAAAATAGTAGAAAATAATATAGATAAGCGAGTAAAATAATGAGCTTATCAGGGTTGTAACGTAGGCTTTTTGTGAAGGGTAGAGAAATTTTGGCCAAGTGACTAAATTAAATTGAGTATGCATCCTCAACTAATCCAAACCACCATCTAACTTCATTCAACCTTCTCTTATGCTCTTTTATAATAATATTTTTTCTCTTTTT
Source organism: Plectranthus barbatus (assembly GCA_026898455.1). NCBI lineage: Eukaryota > Viridiplantae > Streptophyta > Magnoliopsida > Lamiales > Lamiaceae > Plectranthus > Plectranthus barbatus. The sequence goes on along the minus strand of JAPKLW010001078.1, from coordinate 51,229 downwards.
CAGAGAGCTTATGAGAATTCTAATTATTTCCTTAGAGCTTCTTTTTCACACATCTTTTTCACCACTAATTTATTTTTTTCTTATCTCTCATTCACAATCATTCCACCCCATATACCACAACTCAAGACATGAGAGAAACCAATACTTTTTCTTAATCTCATAGACAAGGAAAGAAAAATTTTGTATAGGCTCAAAAGTGGCTAACTAGGGAAAATTTAATGTGAAGGGACAATGTTTAGGGAATTGGGCTATCAAAGACGGCCTAAGATTATTTCCTAAACTTGTGCAGACTATGCAGTCTCAACAAAGAAAATAAGCAAGTTTTAGAGAAATTGAAACACACATGAGAATCTCACGTCAAACGAATTCGGGCTTAAGTCTCACACAAGGGTTATAAATTTTCTTCCTCAATCAATTCCAATTCAACTCCGTCATCATGCAAGTATCAGTTTCAAATAAACCCTATCATGCGGTATTCTACATTCATAGGCATCTAATCACAATCCCAATCAATTCAAATCAACTATCAACCAATTCTAGTCTTAGTTCTCGTTCGGGTTATCTCAAAATTCAAAAAATTTCCCCACAAAAATAGAATAGAAATTTGAAAATTTTATGCATGCAAAAATTGAAATACTGAAAGCAAATAAAAAGATAAAATATTCCTCCTTTGTCCACATCCCCCCAAACTTATTTCCAACTCTAGAGTGGGAAAAAGTCTGAGAATCAGACAAAGGGAAAGAATATACCTGGTAGTTGATCTCAGACATCAACTTTTTATCCCTGGAGGCTTTGGAACTCGCGCGACGTGAATTTTGGGCGGCTGGCACTTTGCATCGACTGCTTCGATCGACGGAAGCCTTGTTATCGACTCCTTCCACGGGTCGAAGTATAACACATCACCGGGCTCGACTTAGATCGATGTCAAGCTGCATCGATCGAAGTCGAGCAATCCTCACTCAAACCTTTTTTTTACTGCAAAAACAAGTTAGTGTTGAAAAATTTGAAATAAAAACAAAATAAAATTGAAAGAACGAAAATTGAAAATGGAAAACAGTTGGGTTACCTCCCAACAAGAACTTGTTTAATGTCGTAGATCGACAATACCTGAGATCAAAACCAAGGAGGTTGGGTCCAGACTCGCCGACCCATGGCATCTACCATATAGACCTTCCGATATTTGATGGTAGTGGTGAGCTCGGACTTAGGTGGCTTAGTTGATAATTTCACCCTCTCGTTTCCGTGCTCCCACTCTATAGCAGTGGCTTCTTCTTCCTCGGACTCATCTTCTTCTTCAGTAGTGGTGATCCCATTGCACTCCGTCTTTTTCTTGCTTTTTTTTATCACAAAGGTGATCTTCTTGTCGTTGGCCTGGAGCGTGATCTCGCCCCCTCGACAGTCAATGAGAGCAGTGCTAGTATCGAGAAAGTCATGCCCCCAGATCATGGGCATGTTCTCGTCCTCCTTCATGTCGTGCACCACGAAGTCTGCTGGGAAGATCAGATGTCCCACTCGAATGAGCACATCTTCCAGAATTCCCTTTGGGCGGGATACAGTACTATCCGCCATCTACAGCGTGATAGTGGTGGGCCTCATCTCTCCGATGTTGAGGCGCTTGTAAGTAGAGTATGGCATCAGATTGATACTGGCTCCAGTATCACACAATACTCGCTCGAACGTACATCCTCCAATCTCCACCGGGATAGAGAAGCATCCAGGGTCGCTTCTCTTGATAGGCACCTGCTTTTGAAGTAGCAGGCTGCACTGCTCGTGGACCTTCACGGTTTCGTTCTCCACGAACTGCTTCTTTCCACTCTTAAGTTTCCGGAGGTACTTCATGTACCCCGGGATCTCCTTTAGCACCTCGATCAGCGGAATGTTTATGCTTACCTTCCTCAAGTTCTCCACAAATCTCGCGAACTTGGAGTCCTCCTTTTGCTTCGCGAACCTCTGAGGGAATGGCATGGGAAGGACAGGATCTTCAAAATTTGTTGGATTCTTGCCCGAGGTGGGCCTCGACTTCGATCGACACATAGGGGCATTGATCGACGTCGAATTTCATGCACATCGGTCGATGCCAGATGCGTTGATCGAAATCGAGCCTTCAACATCGCTCGATTCTTCCTCATCTCCCTCGATTTCGATCGACGCGAGATTGGCGTCGATCAAAGTCGAGGCTCCAATGGCTCATTTTTGTGCCTCTTCAGCTTCAGACTCATCCCCGAACCATTTCGGGACCTTTGTACTTCTTCCCAGAACGCAGAGAAATGGCGTTCACTGACTTTTTCTTTGCCGGATTCGTCTCGGTTGCACTTGGAAACTGTCCCGGCTTATGCTGATTGCTGAGAGTATTGGCGATTTGGCTTAGTTGGGTGTCCAACATATGAAGATGTTTCGTCATCAGCTGCATGTGGTTGGCCATCCCCTTAACCTCGATTTTCACTTTCCCAAACCGATTGTCAGAGCTCTTGATGGATTTCTCGAGCATCTCCTCTAGCACAAACTTCTTCCTTACCATGATCTCTCCTCCAGTACCTACATCAAAACCAGGTGGAGGTTGTTCTGCTGCAGAGGGGTTAGAATATGAAAAACTAGGGTGAGTTCTCTCATGGTTGTAATGATACCCCTGATTGCCTCCTCGGTAGTTATTCTGATAACCACCTCCAATATAGTTCACCTCCGCTTCAGCAGCTCCAGATGAACTGCTCGCTCCCCGGTTGATGTAGTCAGCCTCTACGGGTACTATGGCCATGCTTGGCTCTGCAGCAGTGGTAGTTGTGGCTTTTGATGCTTCCAATTTCGCAATGTCTTCCCGGAGCTTTTTCACTTCAGCAACAACGTCAAATTCTGGCTTTATCTCGACTGCTTTGACTGGTAGCTGCCTCTCGATCAGCCACTGATGGCTATTCAGAGCCATATCCGCCAGGAGTCTCATTCCCTCGGCTCCACTCTTCTTCATTAGGATTCCACCAGCAGATGCATCAACCAACTCCTTCATGTGTGGAGTCAGCCCTTCATAGAAATGACAGACCTGCATCTCTAAATCAATCCCATGCCCAGTACAGAGCCGCAAGAGCTCCTTGTACCTCTTTCAGGCCTCATGTAGTGATTCATCATACATCTGTTTAAAATGGGTGATAGCATCTTTCCTCTTCAGCAACAGGCTTGGCGGGAAGTAGTTGGTGAGGAATTCTGATCGAAGCTCCCCCCATGTCCCTATCAAACTATTATCCAATCCAGCAAACCAAGACTGCGCCTCATCTCTGAGTGAGAACGAGAACAGTTTCATTATGATTACATCCTGGGGTACTCCATTCTGCTTCACAGTGTCACACACCTCAATGAACTGGTTGAGGTGGGCACATGGATCTTCTACAGCTCTCCCCGCAAACTGATTTTGCTGCACCATCTGAATAAGGCCTGTACGCAACTCAAAGTTGTTGGCATTGATGCCAACTCTGAATCCGACCACTTCTTGCTGTGGAAGGAATCGATCCAAGATGGACCTTTGCGGAACCACTATCTGCCTGTTGTTCAATTCTGCCAGTATTGCAGCTTGTTCTGCCTGAGTAGCCTGGGCTGCTTGTAGTTGTGCTCTCAACTGTTGTACTTCATTCACAAATTGCCTCTGCTCTTCGGGAGTCATATTTTGCAGAGGTGCTTCAAGATTCTCTTCCATCTCCTGTTGCTTGTCTTTTCCATTCTTTTTGTTTTTCCTGCAGGAGGTTCCTATCTTAGGGTTGAAGGCTTCAAGCGGCTTCCTTTGAGACTTAGTGTTCATGCACCACCTGAAAGAGAAAATAGGGAAAAATCAGCACTGCGTCAACAGACACGGGTGGGTGTCGATCGACGCTCGTAACTTCTCAACGTCGATCGATGCATAGGGGCGTCGATCAAAGTCGAGATGAAACACGCACACACGCACACGAAAATAAAGAAAAAATACAAACTCAATCCAACTAATCCTAGGATAAACTAATAATAAAGTAATATCTAACAATTCCGCGACAACGGCACCAATTTGATCGCTGTAAAATTCTACAGACTAATGCAGTTACAGCGGTAAATAAATTTATAAAGAACCCTAGGGTTATCGAATCCAGGGGAATTGTATAACGCAATTATTTTATGTACTAGCTATAATCTTAAGATCTATTGTTTGAGTTATCAGGAAACAAAGGTTTTGAGTTTTGGAATTTAAAGAAAATAGCACGGGAATTTAAAGAGTTTTGAAAGCAGATTTAAAAAGACACAGATCCTAGGGCGAACTATCAATCAAAATACACATAATCCATTAACTTGCTTTGGTGGAAAATCTTAATGTACTATAACTTCTTGGTCAGACAATTATAGCCTAGATTACTAGTATGTGAATGTATATGATTTGCCGGCCTCAAAAATACAATACCAATCAATCTTTCATAATTCCTTAGATTTACCCTACAATTATTATCTTCCCCTAGGACAGATATTCTAACTGTATTCGAATTCCTTTTAGTGTTATCAATTTTCACTTCTCAGTCTTTCAATTGATAACTGTAAACCTGGAATTAATTCTATCTCTCGATCTGATTAATTCTAAATCCTAACAATTCAAACAGGAATTCCAAACCAAACAATTCAATGTTAATTAATTAAACATGCATCACAGATTTATATTCGTTGCCCTAGAACCCGCTAGGGTTTCTAGTCACTCATAGCAGATAGAAAACCAAAACAAAACATATCATTAAAATGCATAAAAATAACTTACAAGAAAATAAAGAGTGCTGAATGATTCTAAAGTTCCAAAGATGCATAAATATGATAAAGGATGATATATGGTGATAATAGGTGATGATAGATGAATAAAACTCGAATTTGAGGCTTATTTATAGGTGTGGGTATGTATCCTATCAAATCTAGGGCTAAAGATATGATTTGATTTAGATTTAAGTCAAATTTCGCCAGGTTTTCATCGACTTCGATCGAGGTGGCTCAGCATTGCTCGACACGCATGTTTTCCACCTCGGTCGATGTCGACTCTCGCGTCGGTCGAAATCGATCTGCGCGGTCTCATGGTTTTGGCCATAACTTTTACTCCCGAACTCCGATTGACCCGATTCCGGTTGCGTTGGAAAGCTAAGTCAAAGATCTATCCATTGCCATGCGCCAATAGCCCGAATTCCTTGTTCGGAGAAACTCTTCACTGCTACTCTTGCACGTCACTGCTTTCGGAACAGTTTTCCAGTGAATTTAAGCCTTAATCCTGCACAAACGCACCATGACAAGCGTAACACCACATAACATAGACTCATGCATGAATTATATGTATAAATGCAAGAAAACTACATAAAATAGTATGAAATACTATAGATTAGTGAGTAAATAATGAACTTATCACTTTCCTAATCAACCACGTACATAATGCCTTTCCTTATGCCTCTCAGCTTCACTTCCTTGGAAACTTTATCTTTGATTTGACATTTTGATTCGGCAAAGGAAACCCTATAGCCATTTTCACTAAGTTGACTGATGCTTAGCAAGTTGTGCTTCAAGTTGGTGACTAGGAATATGTTCTTGATCTTGATTCTGTTATGCTCCACACATCCCCTTCCAATAATTCACCTTTGAAATTGTCACCAAACATAATCGATGGTCCCTTGACCATCACTAGATCTGTCAGCAGATCTTCTTATCCATTTATGTGAGTTGAGCATCCGTTGTCGAGGATCCACAAACTCCTCTTCTTCTGAAGCTGATAAGAATACCCCTATCCTTGCAAACCATAGATTAGATTTTATTCCCGATCATCAATGGGTCCTGCAGGATTAACACGTTGGATTACCATTTTTGGAATCCAAACTCGAAGTTTATTCGCTGTGGGAGGTTTTTGGACACCTTTGCCCGTTGTCTTAACCTTCTCTCTAAAATAATGCATGATTTTTTTAGATGAGGGTTGGGGTCCTGCAATGTTGTGTGCAGTCTTCGTGGAAGTTAGCATCTTATGAGGACCCTAGAAAACTGGAAAAAGTGAATAATTATTTAATTCAGACATAAGTGAAAAAGAGTGAGTGTACTACTCAGGAAATAAGAGATTAATTAATTGTGGCAGATTGTCATAAGCCAGATTAATTAATGAATGTGTGCGACCTTAAATATGTGGATCATTCAAGTTTAATGCAACATGTTCCAAATAACGTGGTAATAAAGGAGTGAGCCAACATTGTTTCCGTGGTGTAGGTAAAATAATGTAATATTAATTAATTATGTTCTGGGTTGGACATGGAATTAATTAATAAAGAGGGCCCACTTTATTATTTGCATTTGGTCATTGGTCTGGCCCACAAACTGCTTGAGCCCATTAGGGTTAGGTCGTTTGCAAACCCTAATACTATATAAGACTTTCTCTCTTCAGATCAGATACAATATTATTGAATACAGTATTACACAACACAAGGAGAGAGAGATCGGCAGCTACATCAATCAAGGAAGAATGATCGACTTTCTTGAGGATTTGATGGAACTCGGTAGCGTGTCCTCACCATATTTCCGAGGAGTAAGGGAACATATAAGAAGATCAGATCTGTTGGAACACAACAACATTGATTGGATCCCACATCCAGATCTACTCCATTGTCGCCATCTCCGGTCCAAATCTAGAGATCAAAAGCTGGAGTTCAGGTATTTCGTAAATCCATCCTATGCAATTAAATATTAAGAGCATGCATAGGTTTCACCTGATTTATTGGATCTGATTTATTTTTTGATACTCCATGAACGATACAAACAACTGAAAGAATAAATGATTGTCCCTTCGCTCGAGGTGTAGTGGTTAAAGCACCTTGCCTGTAACTGAGAGGTCACAGGTTCGAGCTTCCAGGGGGACATCTGGGTGTGTGAGTGGGTGTGTGTTTAAGATTAATGTACACTTATTCAAAAAAAAAGAATAAATGACAACTCACGTTGTCTATTGTAGATTCAGTTCCTACAGTTGTGTCTGCGTTTATGCTGCTTATTGCAGCGTCGGTGATCACCACTGATGTTCTTGTTGTTATTGGATGAGTCATGATCATGAACTCCATTTTTCTTCCGCGCAAGCCATTCCTCTATCGTGAGGAGTAGACAACTGCCACCCGAGTCTCCTTCCTTTACGTAGCGCTCCTCAACAGCTTTCAGGCGCCCAGTGAGTTCCTCTACCCTGAGAGATTTGAGATCAAAAAGAGTCTCAATGGAGATTGCTACATGCGAGTAACGTGGAGGAACAACACGTCGAAATTTCCTCACCACCCGCTCATCATCTATCTTGTCACCAACAACATGTTTTAAACGCATCGCTTCAAACTTTGAACGTAGGGAATGTGCTTTTGCCTCGCGCACACGCTCAGTTCCCATCCACATAAGCTTAATTGCATCACATGTCTGCTTAGTTGTGTCTTTGACAGCCAACATTGCCAACATCTCTGTAGGAATAGCTCGTAGGATGGTTGAGAGTGCTAGTCGATTGTCGCGATAGTCGACTTCTTCAACGGTCTCAATCTCCTCCCACAGTCTGTGCCTGCAGGTTGACTCTCATTACAAGAGGCCAATCGCCATAGTTGTTGTGAGACAACATTGGATAAACAACCGTGCTTCCTATCTCCTTCACCACCCGTTGCCACTCCAATCTCCTTGGTCTAGTCTACGAGTAGGAGATCTTCATCCACGCTCCGACATCATACAACAAATGTGAAAATCAAGAAATGAAGAATAATGGCTTTGGTACCACTTGTTGTCGCAAAAGATAGAAATAATTCACGAAGAACACAAGTGTATGGTGAGCAATCTACTCATTTTGTATTTTGTTGTCATATTTATTCATAGAAAAAATAGTTGAAACACTACAACCATTCTATCATGTCCATAGTTGTAAAGATCGTTAGGCGCTCAGGTGGTACCTAGCATCTAGGTGGTTTAGGTGGGGCCTAGACATTTTTTAGGCGATAGTTAATCAGTAAGCTAATTTTTATATTTAATATTTGTAATCTATATTTATCAATAAATAAGAATTAAGATTATATAAATTTCAATTCTTTTTTTAAAAAATATAAAAATAGGCCGCCTAAACCAATTAGATAGCGTCATAGCACATAACCCGCTTAGTCGGCCACCTAGATTGGCGCTTAAGTGGATTAGGCGGTCTAGACAGTGCCTAGGCACCGATTACTCGCCAAACCGATTAAACATGGGGGTTTGAGAATAATCAATTCGATGGGAAACCGCCTAACGCCTAGACGAGGATTTTTACAACAATGCCTCATACTTCTTTGCTGTTTCTAAATCTACAATCATTGTGAGTAATTTCTCAGCACAATGAATATATACTATGAACGAAAAAAAAACTGATATAAAATAAATGAAATGTTGACTGTGGTTAATTAAAAAAAGTTTAGAAGGGGTTTACTTTTATGCATATACATATGACAGTGCAACATTACCTAGTATCATTATCATATTTGGAGTAAAAATTATCTTTTGCAATTTTTCTTAAAGAAATTTGATTTATAATATTAAATTGAGGTCTGAGAAGTGACAGTGTAAGTGTGATGATCTAATTCAAATAACTTTGGTGAAAACCTGACTCAACATACTAAAAGAAAGTTCACTACATAATATAGACAATAGAATTTCCATTACAATATTATGGCATTATTTTACATGTTTCATATTATCACTCACAACAAAGTAAATTAATTGAATATTATGCATTACAT
>JAPKLW010001078.1:5744-37497 GCA_026898455.1 Plectranthus barbatus | reverse complement strand
ATTATCACTCACAACAAAGTAAATTAATTGAATATTATGCATTACATCTTACATCAACGAATTGAGACATGTAACATACCCACTAAAAATATTACAAAGAAATCAGACAAACAAAGAGATCCTTAATAAACACTCGTAAAAACAATCATCATCGCACTAAAGACAGCTCCATTTTATGGCAAGACGACAATCTTACCGGTGGCATGGCCTTCCATGCACTTGGCCCACGCAGCCTTAGCTTCGCTGAGTGGAAAAGTGGAGTCGATCACCACCTTCAACTTCCCCTGCTTCGCCAATCCAGCAAGGTAGGCCAAGTTCTCCCCTCGGACTGAGGTGTAAAACGGCACGAATTTCTTCTTAGAAAACGTCAGCCTCGTCTTAAAAAAAGTCCACCACATACGGCCTTCGTGCGAGATGTCGATGACCCTGCCGTTCTCACTCAGGTTGGCCGACAACACGGACCAGGGAATGGCCGGCGCGAGCTGAATCACGGCATCGTATTTCTTCCCCGACGGGCTCTTGAGAGCGGCGCCCTCGGGGGTCTTGTAGTCGAGCACCTCGTCCGCTCCGAGGCTCTTCACGAGCTCGATGTTGCGGGCCCCACACGTGGCGGTGACGTGTGCGTTCCCGAGCTTCGCAAGCTGCACGGCGAAAATGCCTAAGCCACCGGAGGCGGCGGTGATGAGGATGTTCTTCCTAGGGCCGGTTCCGTCGAGTTTCAGGTCAGCCCCTTTAGCGAGGATCCCGTAAGACGTAAGAGCGCCATGAGCCGTCAGACCGGCTACCGGAAGGCTGGCAGCTTCAGCCGGTGATAGTTCGGGAGGCCATGCCACTGTTACATCGGCTTTAGACACTGCATATTCTGCCAAGCCACCTACATTCTGTTCCATTGAGATTTTTCATGGATTAAAGAAAACTCAACCATAGGAATAGGGTAAGAACTAGATAAACACCACCATCAATTCTTAGAGTAAGTTGGATGTTGGCACGATAAAACTCGTTCGACCTCGTTTAGCAAAGATAATTAGTTAAACAAGTCAAACCTGACATTGATAGTATTGAACTCGTGAACAAATTTATTAGTTAAAATTAATACTCCCTCCGTCCCGAGTTATTAGTTCCATATTCCTTTTTCGTCCGTCCCAACTTATTAGTCCCATTTCCTAAAATGGAAAAAAATCTCCTCACACCAATAAAATATTAATTCCACTACACTCACAAACATTGGTAACTGTGCCAAAAGCAAATGGGACTAATAACTCGGGACGGAGGGAGTATAAGATATAAATTAATTATAATTTAGTTAAAATTAGCTAATTAAATTAATTATTTACTAGAATGAAATAAATTTTTTTTTTAAATAATAAATATTTCAAATATAATCTACATTTGGAAAGCTCATTAAGGTTAAATTAATTTCGTGAACTTATAATATTTGATAAAAAAATTTGAAATTCAACTCAATTATTAACAAATCAAGCAAAAGCAAGATACTACTCAACTCACCTCGATTGCAACCCTCATAATTAGACAAGATATAGTAAGATAACATACGACAAAAACTTTAACACTTACTAAAACATCCAAGATAGATAGAACTTTATCCCCTGCTTTGATGTTTTCTACTCCTGGTCCGACCTTTACTACCTCCCCAGCTATATCTTGACCTGATCCAAAGAAAACATGAAAATGTCAAATGAAAAAAGAAAAAGAAAAAAAAGAGTCAGATGGCCAACTTATTAATTTATATGGAAAAAAATGTGAATTTTATTCTGATGATATATTGGTCAACTTCAAAATATAGCCTAATATTTACATTGTTGACTAAAAATATTCTCGGTGACCGACGAGTCTAGAAAGATATAGACTATACTTTTCTCTCTTTAAACTTGTGACAATTAATTTTATGTGTTATTGATGCCACCTCGAACACTCAACTCTTGATCCAAAGAAATAATATATAACTCAAAACATATTTTTAATCTCGTCAGTAAATGGGAGTATTTTTATATAACAAAAGTAAACATTAAGATAAGTTGCTTAGCCAAAAAAATAGGGGCAAAATTAATAATTTAATGCAGTTCAAATATATGTTAAATTATCAATTTTATTTCAAATACAAGCCAAACTACAGAAGCAAAAACTTAGCGATGGAAATTCGAGAAGAGTACAATAGCTAGTAATCTATATTTTTCATGCTGACATGTAGTTTTGTAAATACTTAGTGTTATCTAGTGAATTACATCAACTTTTCGGCATCGAATTTTCGCTCCGGTGGTAAATTTGAAGCAAAAGTTATAGTCTGGCATATATTTAACAGTAGGCATAATTTGTAATATATTTGAACACTTATCCTAAAAAATATAATATTACAGAATTAGAATTTTTTTTTAAAAAAAAAACTCGAAATTGAGGTAGTAAGCTTACAAGGAATATGAGGAAATTTGGATGGTATAAAGGGACGAAGCCAGCCATTTTGAAATTTGTAGTCAGAAGGATTTAGAGCTACGGCTTCCACCTTCACCAGGACTTCACCTTTGCCTGGTGTGGGAATTGGAATTTCAACATGCTGCAATGCAACAACCACAATCCTAATTATAACTAAGATATCATATATCAGGCATATGTTAGCTACAATGAAACTCAATTGTTATCTCAATATTATTACAACTTGATTGTATATTTGTGGCCCTAAGATGTTGGGATTAAATAGTTTCTGGTAAGTGTCGGTCTTAATAGCGCAAGAATTAAATAAATTCTTATTTTACTAATATTATATTTTAAGTCATAATTGAACAATGTACATAAATTCATTTTAAGGCCAGGGGGTCGACCCTATAGCCCCCACCCTTAATTATGGCAACTCTTGCACAACATGGCATATATTTTGTTCATCTATTTAATCGGATTCAATTCATCAGAAAACTCAAATCAAGAAGAAATTAATTTGTAAACTAACGTTAGAAAAAAAGAAAAAGGGAGATGGACCTTCAAGCCAGCAGCTCCGCCGCCATAACAGTCATACTGCACCGCTCGCATAAGCTTCGCCATATCTCAATCACCCAAAAAAGCTTTGCTTGCACAAACTGTCCAAATATATGACGATAGTTATTACAAAGTATGAGCTGTCCATATATAAATAGAAATGTAATATAATCAAGGAATAAAGAAATAATAAAATTATAGCCAGATTAAATAAGAGCTTAAAAGACTTCAAACAGAAAAAAGAACTTAAAATCTTACCTTAGCGGTGAGGAGAAGAGAAGAGAGAGGAAATTGAAATGGAGATGAAGATGAAGATGAGAAAAGTTGTGCGCATAAAATAGGGGTGTGATTTGACTTCATACAGCCGGCACCCATGACTTGATTCCTTTTCTCTTTATTTATTTATTATTATATTATATATATCTTCTTTATTTGTTTGAACTTTGAATATTGAAACGTATCGCTTTTTAATTCCACGGTCTTCTATTTTTGATTTCTCATTCTCTTTTCTTTCTCTAATATTTTATTATAGTCTAAATTATTTAGAATAATTATTTTTATAAAATATATTACAATTTTAGCCATCCTAATTGACTTATCAAAATTTCAACCAAAGTACACATTTTTTTATTGAAATATATTTAAAATTGATTAGAAAGCAAAATTTTTGATACTTATGACCAATCTTGTAGTTAAACCATTTTAATAATATGTGTAGATGTGTTGGTTCAGGCACAAATCCAATACATGAGAAAGGCAAGAGATAAACAATTGTATTTATTGGTATTCAAGTAAGTAGGTACTTCAAATAATATGACAAACATAATCAAGTAATATGATCAATGTAATCAAGCACTTTTTTTTACATTTATTTATGGGCTGAATTGTTCTCGGCTGATCTAATCTCTCTCATATATATATATATATATATATATATATTTTGATATTATTTAAAATTATTTGTTTATTTTAGATTTGTTCAAAAATAAAATGAACTCAACATTCGATCAAAAAGTAAGACAGTGCTAATTTTGTTATATGAAGCATACGAATAATCTTTTTTTTTTATTTATATTCCTAAGTATAGTTGTAGGGACATCATTTATCTTTGACTTTATAGCGAAGAATTCTCTCGAAATTATAGGGGCGTTTGTATATGGAAGACTAAAATCTAAAATGCAGTCAAAATAGTACGTAGCTCATCCGTGGTACGACGCCTAGATTAGGATAGAAGCATCACGCTCACGCATTTATCATATTCATTCATTTCTCTATGCTACATATCTAGCCTCATTTATGACGTTGGTTCAATTTTCGATGCTACATATGTATCTAGGCACTCTAATAATACGAATAAATTCCACAAAGAGTTTAAGTTTCAATATATTACTAGTAACGAACCCGAGTTTATTATATATTTTATTTAATAATTTATATTCTCACATTTCAAATAAATTTTATATGATAATTATGATTTTATAAATAGATAAGTAAATTGTAGTGGGTAATATATATATAGTAATAATAATATGTTTAAATAAAATTTCAAAAACCAAAAAAAATAAGAATTATACTGTATGAGGGAGGCTCAATTTCTTAATGAAGTATTTGCATGATAATAAATGTGTAATTACATGTATTTGCATACCTAATTAAATTTAAATATAAAATTAATATGCGTTATAATAAAGTTTTATTTTTACCTAATCAATTAATGTAATCCAGCAAACTGCTCAAATTCATATCTAACGGTTCAAATTAATATTTACTGATGTAATATTTTATTATTAGCACATGAATTCATTTATCTAGCTATCTATAAACACATACATACACATGTATATAAAAGAATACAATAATGAGAAAAGAAGCTTATATTATAAATTTTGAAATACTTCTTTGAAAACAACATTTGGAGTAGATGTCTCATCAACATCATTAGAGTTATCAATTAGAATCTTAAGACCACTGCGACATGTTGCTCGAGAAACAACAACATATAATTGACCATGACTAAAAACAAGATTCTTCAAATATAGGCCGACACGTTTCAATGATTGACCTTAACTTTTATTGATCGTCATTGCATACGAAATTATCAACGGAAATTGTCTTCGTTGAAACTTGAACGACAATCTTGGATCTGACGGTGTTAATGACAATCTTGGAATCAATATTTTATTGCTTGTATTTTGGCCTGTGAGAACTTCTGCTTCCAATACATGACTTCCAAGTTTTGTAATGAGCAGTCTAGTACCATTGCACAAACTATTTGCATGGTCTATATTTCTCAACAACATAACCGAAGTTCCTACTTTCAAATAAAGTTCGTGATTTGGAACCATTTGAATCAGATGTGCAAGTACTATCTGAGCTGTAATATGATCGACCTTCCTCTTCATTCAGTGACACCATGAATTGGTTTATGTTATCTACAACGGTCAATGTTGGTGCCAAAATTGCTCGCTTTTGTAGATAACTCGCATTTTGAACTATATGACTTTTTGAGTCATAAATGTAATCCACAATTGCTGCAACAGGGTCTTTGGAGTATTTTAGCAAAATATCATCAGGAATGTCAATATTTGCTTCTCCATCATTAACACCTCCAATAGTCCTGTAACATCCCACCCCCCGGGTCCGGCGATGTCAGGGCCTGCAGTCCGATGCACCCCAACCCACTCAGCGTCAACTGAGCCCTGCGCACACAGCGACTTATGGTTCGCCAGCCTCATCCGCAGATGCAGACTGGAGGGTTGTTGTCAAGGGGGATCGAACCCCTCCCCAACCTTTAACACCAAACCCTAAAGGTATCGATTCCATTTGTCAAAGTACTTTGGAGCCATCATGGGCAGGAGGAAGCAACATGGGAGCTAGAGGACAAGATGAGGGAAAGATATCCCGAGCTTTTTGAAGCTATATAAATTTTCGGGACGAAATTTTTTATAAGGGTGAGGGGATGTAATACCCCGTACCTAAATTGTAATCTTTTCTAAATAAGTTTGGATGTAACAATGGAATTATCTTAATTGAGAAATGATTGAGAATGGTTTATTTTGAAATTGGAGGAATTAAATTGAGATTTGTACTCATATGTTGAGGTTTATCAAGATAATTATGTAAATATTATGTGTTGGAGACTTGAAATTGAGATTATGTGTGTGGAGGAATTGATTATGGAGGTTATTACATGTGTTGATATGGAATTACAATTATATACACAAATATGTGTATAATGAGATTAATCAAGGAATCATGTTATATGAGTAATCATAATATGCTATATTCTACCATATATTATGAAGGGGTATAAATAGGAGAAATTTTGTTGGTTTAAGCTTTTCAACCTTATACTATAATTTAGAGAGAGAGAGTGCAAAGCAGGGAGATTTTCAGAGAGAAAACCCAAACCCCGTCGCCCTCTCTGTCCGACGAAATTCCGGCCACCTCCGACAACATCGCGGCGAACCACCACCACCATTCAATAGCTCTCACTCTGAGCTTCGATTTGGTTACTCGTGGGGCTCGAGAGGATAAGTATCGAGGGAGTTGTCGTCGATTGAAGTAAGGTGAGTTTTAGTGCAATTTTCCAGATTTCAATTCCAATTAACTCGTTTTTCCGGCCGTTAATCGTTAAATGGATGATGGATTCGTGTTCCTAGAAGTGTAGGGAGTATTCGGACGTTGAGTTTGAAGAGATTCGTTGCCGGAAAGTACCTTGCGCCGCCGCCGTCGACGATTTCCGGTGAGCATTCTTCAACCTTCAATTATTGCGTTTATTTGGTGATTTAAGGGTAGATTCGGGTTCCTTACGATCTTAGGACCTCAAATTAGTAATTGCATGTATAATCGGATGGTTGGGTTGAGAGAAAATGCGAGTTTCAGGGCCGGAAACGGCGAACTCGCCGGAGAAGACGACCCGTCCCGTTCGGAACGGCTTGGTCCCGTTCGGGACGGATCGCGATCGGAACATGGCAGCTGGGCTCCATCCCGTTCGGGATGGAGGGATTCCGAACGGAATTTAGCACGGCAGAACAGGGCATTTTGCATTTTTTTCGTCCCGCTCGGGACGAACACAACCCGTTCGGAATTGACTTCGACCCTTGAGTACAAAACATGATTTTTAAAGTATTTCTAACCCCATTTCATATCCTTTCAACCCCATTGATTATACATTGATTTGAAATACATATTTATCATTGGAAAATGAGTTTGAAAGTGTTGGAAGTCGAGAATTCAAATTCGGGTTGAGAATGTATTATGATTGAGAGTTGGAAATTATAGAAGAGTGAAGGGTTAATCATGAGACTTATATTGGGATTGAGTTGGCTATAGTTATGTATATTACAATCCTAGAATATTTATTATAAACCTGTGAATCATGACTGATTGTAGGAAACTGAAAGCGAGGGACTGTTAAGCTCAAGCATCTAAATAAAAAGCCAAGAAACGAGGTGGGAAACTATTTCAGTAGAAACTCAACATGCGTGTTTTTACTTTCCAAAAATGTGTGAAAACTGTTTTATTTTAAATTGAAACTGCTATGCTTGTTTTATGTTCTACATATGTTCCTCTGGTTGATTCCCATCAACAGAGTGATTAACTGAGAGATACGAAACTGTAACACCCTAATCCATTTAAGGTGTTAACGTAATATATAAGTGAAATACAACTCAATATTTTAAATAAATCAGTGAAAATATAAAATATATTTTTGTTCACGCAAAAGGCGGAAGCTAGTGATTTAAATAGGAAAATAACTTGGCAAGTCATTCGATCCTCCACGCTTCTCCGACTTCAAGATTCTAACTTTATTCACCTGAAATGTTAATGTGGGATGAGTATATAAATACACTCAGTGTGGGCATTATGCATAAGATTGTTCAAGCTCATATAAAATGAAATACATGTGTATTCATCACTGTAAATATGTCAATGATGTCACTCGGTGCATCTAAGGACCTTATATAAATCCCGGGCCTATTCACGGCCCCAGGCGACTGAGTTGTGCACAACGTAAATATAAAGGACGTTAAGTCCCACATGAATATGTTGGGCGTTCAGTTCCAACATACCATATATGATGTGAAGCCATACACGTCAAACATATTATATCAACAAGAACAATCTTAAAACAATTGCATAATTAAATGAATTCTCACACCTGAAATATGATGACCTTGAGTGTAACCTGACCAAGATATAGCTTATAGCTTTAATTGCATTGCTCCTTAATTCAAATAAAATATGTAGCTTTAATTTAGATGAATCCGATCATGCATTAGCTCATAAATAAATTTAAAAGGCGTAACTCTTTTATATGTAATTAAATATGGGAATAATCCTAATAATAATAGTATATATAAATAATATCGTTTATATGTTAATATTTATAAAATAATTATGAAATGCAGCGTACCTGCAAATGTTTGAAAGGGCTATTGAGGCAATTAAGACTACTCAAATGCTTGCATATATATAGGCTAGATATAAGATTAAAATATCAATTTAATAACAATGACTCATCTCTTATATTTTATTATGCTTACACTTGTAAAATTATAATTGAATTCTTTATTTTGTATTCTTAATCGGTAAGTTTTCCTATACTATATTTAGTAATATGGATTGTCCTATAATTATCCATTCAATTATTTATTATTTATTTATTACTTAATTATTATATTAGCTATAAAAATAATATTAGTTTATTAGCATTTTATGAAATTATGTATATTGATAATACTGAAGTATATGTATTTATTATGTAATAAATTATTATCCGTAGAATTAATATCATTATAGGAGATTTAATTTAAATAGATATGCTTATCTAAAAGTAAATAGGAATTTTAATTAAAGTATAAATTGTGAATTCTAGATCTTAATTTATACTATAAAATCATAAAGAAAATAGTTTGGAAACGGGCTGTGACAGAAACAATATCTGATGGTTGCTTGTGTGCTAATCTTGCGAATCCACACATCAAATAAAAGGGTGAGCGAGCCCAAACATATAAGGCGAGCGAACCTTATGGTGAGTTACTTATATATAAAAAGGGTGAGCGAGCCCGATCCTCTAAGGCGAGCGAACCTTAAAGAATGAGTTAAACTCTTACCAACAAAAGGTTGAGCGAGCCCAAACATCTAAGGCGGGAGAACCTTGTGATGATTTTATGAATTTGATTGACCATGTGTTAAAGTTAAACGACACTGAATCAGATATGATAGCACCTAACATAACGCATACAAAATGAATATTTAGCTGACACGGTTCTTTTCAACAAAACCCCGTGTTTAGCTGTGTGTGTGTTGCATAGCATGTTTTATATATAATGTATGTTTTGGCATGTTTCTCACTGGGTACGAAAGTACTCAGCCCTCGCGATATTTCTAAATCGTGCAGGTTAAGCAGCAGGAATGGAGGTAGCAGGTGTAAGCAGAAGAAGGAGAATAAGTGTGTTTTTGTAAAGTTTACAGATCCTGTGACATGTATCTTCATATACATGTCACCATCACGTTGCACACACGCTGCTACACTCTCTGAAAACCCTTCCCCCTTTTTAATGTTTGTTGACTGAAATTATGTTGATAACTGACTCGAAGGATTTGTGTTTCTGTTTAACTACTTTTATTTGGATTAAGTCTTCATCTTTTAAATATTATGGAGATGCTCATCAAAACCTGAAACATCAATGTAACGCGGCCTCATATTGGGAGGGTCAGATGGGGGCGTTACAAGTCCCATCTCCGATGCTTGCGATCCATTTTTCAAATTGCTCTAATTGATCTGATTCATCATTTTGAATTCTCATATTTTTCGTCAATCTTAACACTGTGCAATTACTCCAAAGATATGATGAATTGATTGTTGCATGCACTATATCTTCTCTTCTACCTTTTGGAATAACCAGCAAAATTTGACAAAAATCTCCACCTAAAACCACAGTTTTACCACCAAAAGGTAAATTAAAACTATCTGAATTTGTAAATCGCATGATATCACGACAACTTTTGTCAAAAGCTTCAAAGCAAAATTTGTGCATCATAGGCGCTTCATCCCATATTATAAGCTTTGCCCTTATAATCAACTCAACAAGTGCACTTCCTTGTGTGATATTGCAAGTAGAATCTTCATTGGGATTGATTGGAATTTTAAAGCGCGAATGTGCCGTTCTTCCTTCTGGTAGCAAAAGTGAAGCAATCCCACTGGAAGCAACATTTATGACAATTTCACCTTTTGAACGTAAAGCAGCTGATAGTCCTTTCCAAACAAAAGTTTTTCCAGTTCCTCCATATCCATATACGAAAAAGAAACCGCCAAATTTTGAATATACAACTTTTAAAACTGTATCATGGACACAACGTTGCTCATGAGTACACTTAATTAAAAAATCTTGGTACTCTTGAAATTGAGCATCTCGATTGTAGTGCAACTCCTCATTG
This sequence comes from Plectranthus barbatus, assembly GCA_026898455.1. Lineage (NCBI taxonomy): Eukaryota > Viridiplantae > Streptophyta > Magnoliopsida > Lamiales > Lamiaceae > Plectranthus > Plectranthus barbatus. The sequence continues at coordinate 27,066 of JAPKLW010001078.1, read as the reverse complement.
ATCATTGAATTTGTCGTAGCCATTTGGAAAAATCTTTCTTCTGGAAATGGCATCTGTTCGAAGTTACTCAAACTTTTACCGAGATTCCTCAGTAGTTTTTCCACCTCAACCAAAGCATAACTTTTGACTTCAAAATCAGTAAGCGATAAATCTGTCATTATTGTTTAATAATATAAAAAATAAAGTTAATATTTAAATACATGAAAATATACAAAAATATATAATTTTATAATTATGCATACCTGGATGTGCCAAAGATGTTCTTTGTTTTTACACAATATCGTCAGATAAGTAAGTCCAACATTGATTCCAAACATCTTCCGGTCTTGTGAGTGAACCAGCAAATAATAAAGTAACAAAAAGAGATCGCAAAGATTTTGTTGATGCCCATTTACTTGCTTCTATAATTCCATCAATGTATTCTTTGTCATCTTCGATTAGTCCCAGAGCATGGCAAGCATCTCGAAAAGTAGAATACTGAACTCCATTGATGCACATTATATCTTCATAAGATGTTGGTCCGCGCACAACATTTAATAAATATCTCAAGTAATACAGTTCTCCTGACCCTGGAGGCACGTAAAAAAACCTTCCAATTGCATATCTTGTCTTCCTAGGCTCCCATGCTCGAATATCAGGCTTCCAACATTTAATAAGCATATGTGAGTTCTCGTGCTTCTGGATATTTTTTATTTGCTTCTATCCATGCCATGAACTTGCTTTGTTTCACTGTAGGTCGATCAAGCACAACATCTATTGGATCTGAATTAGAAAAAATGACACTTTGCTCACCAGGAAGATGAAATGCTAAGCGTTCAACAGCTGGATCTCTATATTGGATATCAAACCCAAAAATTCTCCAAGCAACCTCACATGGTGAGATATACCGACAATCATAATACATTTGCACTTCATCACATTCTTTTTGGGCTTGATCTTCTCTTGTACTTTCATAAAAAGATGCAGTAACTCGATCGTGGCTCTTGTTAATGTATTTGAACAAATACTTGATTGATCTTGATTGATTGCACCACTCAACATTGATATGTCCACCGTATCTCATAAGAAGATATCGATTATGTGGAACAACATATCTGTTATCCAACGGTACCCCATTCTTTTCAACAAATCGACCATTATCTCGTCGTCTATAAATTGGATATCCATCTTCATCCGTCATGGTCGAACTTACAAACTTCTTCGGAAAAAATTTCGTACAACGATTGTTCGACATACACGGAGAATTTTTGTTGCCAGTACCACATGGACCATGCATCATAAAATCTTGCACCGCTTGGTAGTACTATGGATCAATTTCTTTATTTGAAATCTCAGCTGAAATAATTTTATCAATATCTTCGCCAGCTGGATGTTTATCCTTTTTGCTCAAGAAAAGGAGTATATGAGCGTGCGGTAAACCACGCTTTTGGAACTCAATTGTGTAAACCACTGTAACATAATGCAATAACAATTAAGATTTTATAGATTAAATATAAAGATTTGAATTTAAAATTATGATAACAACAAATAATTATTACCTGTGATAACTTTACCGAATACTTCATTATGCCTCAAATCCTTTATCAAATTGTCCAGCTTGATCTTAAAAACTCTGGCAATGATGTTAGGACGATCTTCTAGTTTCAAATATCTGCTCTCACAATATCTTACAATCTCTGGCCACTTAGGATTACATGTAAATGTAATGAATAAATCAGGGTTCCCTGCCCAACTACAAATCGTCATTGCATCTTGGTAATTTTGAATCATGTAGCGAGCTCCACCAGTAAAAGAAGATGTTAATATAACACGTTTTCCGTGCCTTGTTGGATCAGTTTCACCCCTCATAACTGCGTCCGTTAAGCCCTTGTACAATTCTGTGCGTAATTGTTTCTGATGTGTGCGCACATATGTCAATCTATTTGATTCAACCATTGTGTATGCATCCACAATAAATTGTTGGAATAATCTCTTCAATGACATAATGTTTGAGGGCTCATTTTGTCTTTCATGCAAACGATACGCAAAGAATTCCCTAAAACTGACTCTTTTTCGTCCATTACTGGATCTGGCAAATGACTCTGAATATGGAATATCCTCTCTATATCCATCCTCTCCATAAGGGAATAACTGGGTTTTGTAGAGATAGATATGATGCATGGAGCTCATTAATGCGTTTCAAGTATCCTGATTTTGTTTCTAGAACTATATCTCTATCTCCCATTGATTCATCCAAATCTACTACAATCAATGCAACAACTTCAGACACCGATGGCAAATTGTATTGTCGACCATTTTTTCCTCTTCGCCCAATCAATCTTAGCTTGATATTTGAACAACCGGGCTCTATAATCTTTTCTTTACCCATTCGGAATGACTTTACCAATACGTTATGCTCATCTAACATTTCTTTTATATCTGTCACAATCTCCGCATGAAGTGTATTCAAATTACCTTTTTATATGAAAATTAAAAAAAAAACTTAAATTAACAAAACCTAACTATAAGAAAAAATGTAATAAATGAAGTACTAACCTAACACTGAGCATTCTATTTGCAACTTCATTATCAGTGTCATATATGTACAGTTGTGCAAACTTTGGTGGGCATCCTTCAATTGGTAGTAAACTTCCAATAGAATGATAATTTTGTCCTTGCATTCGAAAAACCGGCGATGATCTTCCATTATTCAAGCTGGAATCAATCTTTCCTCCCATTGATGTGAAAGAGAACATATTATTATATGATCTAATATTTGCTTGAAAATGTTTGCTTTTTCGTCATTTCAAAAAATCAAATCCTCCAAAACCTTTGGAGGTTTTTTCCTTTGGGCAAGCTTGATTTTTCCATTAGTGCAACATAATGAATAATTGAGATCTTTGACATTATAATCCTTGCGTGTGCGTTCATCGTACCAAAAGTAAGCCCCACAATATTTGCATGCATGAATTTGATCACCAATATCCCAATATTCTACAATAAAATATATTAATGATATTATTTAACTTTTAACCAAATTTAATTTATAATTATTTAACCAAAATAATGTCAGTAATAAAATTGAACATACCATATGGATCAACTAAAAATATTTCATCATTGTCAACTTCAACCATATTTGAATTACTCATTCGAGTACCTACATAAAAAATATAAACTGTTAAAAACATAAATTAATTTAGGTAATATAATAAAAATAATTTAAAGATTATATTTAATAATTTATATAACTTACTGTCATCTAAATGATCGATTTCTTCATTACCATCATTCGATGCAAATTGAGTTATTCCCACATTGGTTTCTCGTAATATTCCAACTTGCGATATATCCAACTCCATTTCATCATCAATAGTCAAATCTATGACGGTTGACATCTCAATATTTGAAATATTATTCGTCTGAGATTGAAAATTACTTGATATACCATTATGTGATGGTATTTGGGTCGAGTTTTGATGATGACACACTTGTAAAGTAATACATCGTCTTTTGCATGGAATATTTAAATTATCTGTTCACATAAATACACATTTAAATCAAAATGTATAAAAAAAAAGAACTTGAATAGTAGACCATTATAATTAAAAATAATTTATTATATAAAAATTTCGTAAGTGTAATTTACTCACAAAAAGAACTATGACTAAAATAAATAAATATAATAAATATTTCAATATAAAATAATAGTTTAAAATAATAAAGTAGTACTTGAGAAGAGATACTTCTCTATTTTTTTAAGTGTTGCTCTTGCTGATTTAATAGAATAAGAGATTTTTTGTGTATAGATTGCATTAACATATAAATTCAAAATGACTACGATTATTTTTCTAAGATAAATGAAATTAATTTTGGATAAATTTTAATATTTCTCATCCAATCCAATTTGTTCTGAATTATAAATTTAATGAAGTCTTATTTTTTAGTATTCTAATCTATAACGGACATATGTTAATATAAAGCAATTTAAGTTTTACTTCAAAATATATTTTTAAGAAACTTATTCTTGTTATTTTGTTAATAAATATTTCAGATACACAATATATGCATTTAAACTTACAAAGTCCACTACTACTCAGTTGGTAAATTATAAATTTATCCGAATAAATTATTATTTTTTAAAGGAGAAGTGTGTATTATATCTAAAAGAAAATAACAATAATAGTAGCTGAAAATAAGTGGTTGTTCTATCTCTCAACTTTAATTTTATATCTTTGAGACTTTTACAATAACTAGGAATATTTTAGTAGGTTAGAACTTGGAATAAATGTGATGCAAGGTTTTTCTTAGAGTTAAACCGAGAAACTATTTTATTCCAGTTAATTTATTAATCCTATATTTAAGAAATATTAATGTACATGGTTTATTTTTTATGCACATGTAGAAAGTAATGTTAATTACGATTTAAAATATTTTTCTTGTTTTTAAAGTAATTATAGATTGATATTCATGGTATAGTTAGACTATAATTGTTATTTTCTCTTCATATGTGTTCACTGATTCACTCTTTTTTTGATGACCTTCACTCTCACTTGTATCCTGCATGAAAAATTATATCTTAAAAAATATACTTAATAAATTTATTATCATAAATACAGAGCAAAATTATATTTTACCTCCATGTCTGATTTCCCCCAATATTTGAGTTTATATATGTCAAATCTGCAGTTAATTTCATTACCGAGAATGAACCATTGTACTCATTGTCATCTCTAGCTTTCATTGAAATCTTGAACAAAAATTTTCTTTCCATTATTTTATCTTTAATGACCTTTGGTAGATCATGCATTCCTCCTTCATTTTGTATTAACTCAGCAACACATTTTCCAAATAATTCCTTGCAATCTCTTTCCCAAATAACAATAGTTGTTCCAGAAGTTTCATCCACAACATCAACTACTAATCTGTACCTATAAGTAAAAATTTAAAATATTTATATTTCAAATGAATTCAACAGGTAAAATGTATCAGATATAGGAGAGCATACCTCATATTGCCTGATATGTCGGTTTTGTTGCACTTTTTGCAATGAAAACATTGATCCATTTTTGTTAATTTTTTGTTGCATGTCTTGCATGAAATATAAAACCATCCATCATCCAAATCAATATTTACCACTTTTCCAAGAATCCAACATGTTCCACTCTGTAAAATAAATCAACAATATTTATATACTATGTTGTCTAATTTAAAATTTTCTTAAATAAATATCAGCTATGCTATAAAACACTTATCCCATTTGTACAAAACAATTCATCAATTGTCTTTAGCTCACATTTATTGGTTGTTGGCTCATTAGTTAAGCATGAGTTTGTCCCTTGAGTACCGAGTATGGTAGTATTGAAATCAGAGGCAATGACCATCCTGTAAAGAAATTTTAAATTGTCAAGATTATTGAACATTAAAAATTTAAATGATGAGCAAATTAAAATTGCTTCCTTACTTTTGTCGGAATTCTTCCACTTCTTGAATTTTTTCATATACCAAGATCTTACTTACATAGAAGTTGGTTTGCATCCTCATTTTTGCTTCTCAATGTTCAAATGTATGAGTTCCCATAATTATACAATTTATTTTATGCATTATATACAACTTTGCTAACCTTGAAACATGTTAGGGCGCCCCAACTGAAGTATGACAATGCTAAATGGTTCATCATTTTTTTCAATTGCTTGTAAAAATTGGTCAAAATAATTCTCCCATAGTGTAACTGAAATTCTCCTCCCCCTGCACTTTCTTAAACTTTGAGTAAAAAAATAAAAAATAACACATAAATAGATATTTGAAATTTTTTTACTCATTGTCTTGCAGCATGATCTCAATGATTTTTCTTTGAACTCCATTTTGACAACTTATGTCCCTGGTTTCCGATTTGGTCAATAACATGCCGATGATATCTGAATATCAAGCAAACTTACAATGTTTAAATATTCAAAAATAACATATAATAGTTTAAATTGTTATATTATAAAGAAATTGAGCTTACCAAATAGTTCACCTTCTTTGATGACATCTAAAGCTAATATTTCTTCAAAAGGTATGAAGAAAAATAGCTTTTTTTGGAAATTCTTCATCAATCATTTTCTTTGCATCTGTTTCAAATGTGAACTTTAACTTATAAACATGAGTTGTTATCTTGTACCTCCCAGTGTTGTGAGTTATTATGAAATTCTTTATCCCAAATAATTGTCCCTCTAAAGTTGCTTGCCATCTTGGAATTAACAGTTTTGGAATGGTTGCATGAATCCTTTTTCCCTGATGGAAGCAAAAATATGTATATTACTAACAAAAAAATCATGTATTTGCAGAATTAAAGAATTGCTTACATCTGCGTCGTGAAATATGCATTCGAGGCTCGCAATGTCTTTTTTGTTCCCGAAAGCTGGAAGCTCATAAATTCTGATTAGTCGCAATTTGATTGCACTCTTTGTCTTCATTTTTGTTGGATGAAGATCTCTTATCATATACCACATTGAAGAAATATTTGCTTTTTTTGATTCCATAGCTTGTTCAATCTACTTTACGAACAGAAGTCTAAAGAATTGTAAGCATATTACTCAATTGGATGTCTTTTTATTGTATTGTAAAATTTGTTTGGAGGGAAAGTAGATAGTCTTGAATTTCAAATTATTTTACAGAAGTATGGGTCACCTTACTTCATTTAAATTCACAAAATTTAGGCGGTTATTTAAGAATTATTTTTGTTGATTTAAAATTTTTGTGAAATTTGCATGCAATATTTTGGCGGTTGTTTTCATTGATTTCGGCGCCATTTTTTGGCTAAACAGTAATTTTCGGTTCCCTTTTAATATTTAGATATAGATTACTAATATTAGATAATATAGAGTGTGATTTATTAATACTTTCACCGCTATGCATTTCAAAAATACTCAAAACATACATTATATTAATTTAAGAAATACTCATTACACATTTCTCACAATTTTTAAAAGTTAAGTATCATTATTTCAAAAAAAAATATTTATTGAGACATGTTGATCAAAACAAAATAGTGTCGATCAGTTATTAATATTTTTGCACCACGATCCGGCTAGCAATTTGTAAAAAAATAATAAACATGTTTAAAAAAAAGGAAGAAGAAAGTCGGTGTCACGTGTGGTCGGCGTCGGTGTCACGTGTGGTCGGCGTCGTTGTTGCAAAACTGACAACCGACACCGACCTACGTGTCACACATTTAAAAAATAAATTTTAAAACCACGTTAGTCGTCGTCGATGCCACGTTGATCGATGCCCGCGATACTGACTGACGTGGCATTGATCCACGTAGGTCGGTGTCGTTACGCACGACACCAACTCGGCACCGACCGGACCCATTTCTTAAAAAAATATATATAAATGAAGAGAGTCTGCTTTAGACCGCTGACGTCGACCCATTTCTTCACTCCCTGCGACAGCAACCTCGGAAGCGCTGGTCGGCGACAATTATCCACCCAAAGTCTACAAATTTTCCACACGAAATGGCCGCGGGTAATGAATGTTTTTTTTCACCGTTTTTTTTTGTGAATTATTGTACATTTATGAAAAAATCTCCATTTGAAAATGATGTTTCAATTTGCTTAAATTTTATTGAATTGTTTGAGATTTGTGTATTAGATTTAGTTTGTTGATTACTTTAGGAACCCGACCCAAACACAAATTGATTCATATAAATTTGGGCATAATTAGGGAAAAATCAAATTTAGGGCAAAATAAAAAATATTAAAAATTAGGGAAAATTTATTATTTGTGGAAAATCATGATTTAGGACAATATTATAAAATTAGGGGTAAATTAGGCAAAAATTATGTAATTAGTACCTAATTAGGGAAAGATTATAAAAATAGTGCTAATTAGCATTTAGATTAATGCAAAATTAATATTTAAATTTGAATTAGGGATAACTGAAACCTAAATTTTTTATTTAGGTTCTATTAGATGCTTATGTTTTAATTAAATTATTTATGTTGTGGATGTTTATTCTTGTATAATTTGATCTTATTAAATTAATTTATTGTAGATGCTTAATAATTATTCAACCGTTACACCGTGGTGTGAAATACCAAATTAACTAATGCGTGTGATATGAGAGTATTATTGTATAACACGGGAGAATTCTGTGAACTACGAAGGATAACCTTAATTATATGTAAAATAGTTGTAATGGAAACCGTTAATTAAACACCAATAAACTTTTTTATTAATTTGATTGTCTCATTTTTATTATTATTTTTGGGAAATAATTTTAATTAATCATATGTTGAATTAATTTTAATATCAATATTGCTACTGAATTATTGCGTGTTAATAATCATCTTAATTAATTATGTGAAAAAATAGATAAATTAAAATCTTTGAAATATTTGTAATTAATTATATGTTGAATAATATGTGAAGGTTGAGTGGATTAGGCCCGATTTCTGTGGTTTAACCACGAAGACCACAGTACTGAAGGGGAATGCATCGACCTTGAAGTCATCGGGGGGGGGGGGGGACCGACTGGGTTAATCAGTTTAGGGACGAATCCTTTGGTTCTCTTTTAGTTTGGGAAAATAATGGTCCTAGTGCTTCTGCTCCTTTAGTAGAGCTCTTAAGTTTCCAAATTAAGAGTCATGATGATAATACATCTCTATTCTTGGTTGGTGGGAACGTGATTCGTTTTGGGGTGGTTGAGTTTGCACTGGTCACTGGTTTGGGTTTTGGGTCCTCTACATTTGATCATTGTTCTGATGATATTGATGTTCCTTCTAGATCATCTATTTTTAGAAAATTCTGTGAAAATAAGCAACTGACAGCAAATGATCTTTTTAAGAAGTTTAAGGAGTGTACTGTACATCGTGAGGATCACTTGCTTTACTTGAGGGTCGCCAACATATTAGCTTGTTGGTGTTTTGTGTTGGGGTACCATGATAGGCGGTTAGTTGAGGGGTGGTTATATGTCTTAGTGGAGGATTTGGATCGATGGAAGGCTTTCCCGTGGGGGCTTATTCCTACCAATCTTTACTACACTACATTTCAGCTATGCTTACGACTAGAGACCGAGATGGCTTGAGCACGATGAGTATTCATGGGCCTATTTGGGCATTACAGGTATTATAGTAATTTAAAAACCATGGCTTATGAATTAGATATTGTAGAGTTAACATTAATATTTTTGTAGGTATGGGCCTATGAGGCCATTCCGGAGTTGGGACTTGCATGTTGCACCCTCACCAATCCTTAGGTGCTTCCACGGTTGCTAAGTGGAAGTTTGGAAAAGCAAATGCAGACAAGTGGGGGTTGTGGACAAATTTTTTTGCCAGAGATGAGGTATTATACAAATTTGTTGTCTTGCCACAATTTTTTAATTTTCTAATTATATTTCTTTAAATTGCAGATTGATGCTTACTCGTCCTTATCGGCTTCTATTCTCGAGCAAGATAAGAACTATTACCCGTCTGCACTCATGCCGCAACCAATAGGCATAAGTTGGCGGCATCCCGACGTAGCCGTGCCTCCTAAGAAGGGAAGAGGCGAGGGAGTGCATATAGGGGGTAGAGACATGGGTCATAGGCAACCGATAGGAGATAGTAATGAGATGAGTGGGGGTTTAGAAGATGAGGGGCATCGTGAGAGTGGTAAACACTCTTATGAGTACTTGTAGTTGGTACTTCATACTAACACTAGCACTAGGCGTAGTGGTTCACGACATTCTTGATCTAGACGTAGTGCTACAGCGCCAGGATGATCAAGTAATTACTTATATGAAGCTATTATGAAACTTTATATTATAATTTATTTGAAATTCCCGTTTAGTTGTTGGAGCACCAACCTGAGACTTCTAGTAGGTCAACTCGTGCACGACAGTCCGTCCAAAGACAACACCATTCATAGCCTATTCATGCATAATCTGATGATCAAGGAGACCAGGTTTATTAAATTTGATTAATTAAATTATTTATTTTTCCACTTCGCAATAATTTAAATTTTTAAATATTTAATTGTACTTTTTTCTTCAATTTGTAGTTGCTTCTTAATTTTGTATCAGCCCACAGGTCATATCAATGATAACAAGATTATTGCGAATGGATGAGAGAGGGGAATGACTCACGAGTGTCTATATACACTCCATATGTAATGAACAAGAAATACTTTGCAAGTATTCAGGATCCGACCATCCATTTATGGGATGATACGGTGGAGCATGTTTCTATGTCTTTGTAACACAAGCTCAATAAAGTAGGAATAACCTATTTGCGGTTCATGCGACCGACATTCTACGTAAGTATCACAATTCTTAATATTGTTGCAAGTAAAATATTTATGATAATTTGTTGGCAGCTTGTTATGAGGAACACATTTTGGAAGTCAGTACTGGCTAGACCAAGTGCCTTTGAGCTAGAGCTTCTGTTGGAGTCCATGAAGGGGAATGATCACAATGTTTCTCATCCATTGCTCACTGCTAATACTGTAAGACATATATCCATTTGTAAACTTCATATAAGCTATTACCTAATTATTTATTTTACAATGCAGCTTATATTGCCATGTCATGTCCTAAATTATTGGTACACTGTGAGATTAGAGGTTCCTACATGGACATGCACTGTGTATGACCTATACATGGCATTCACTACTCACGAAAAGAAGTGGCCAGACAGACTGAGATCAAGAAGATGACAGAATACTTGAGGACTTTCTTCCAGATTGGAGGATATTGGACAAACAATACTTTTGGATATGAAACTGCTCCGACCAAAGAGATGAAAATGTGATGGGAAATGCTTTTCCATGGTAGATTTGAACGTCATGACCTTGTATATGCATGTGCGAATATGGAGATGTTAGGGTTCGAAAGGTCTACTGCTGCATGGATGGAAGAAGAGAATAACACACCCATTTATCGTCAATATTTGGCTGAGCTTTTATTTGGTGACACTTATCCTGATGAATATTGAATAATTGTATTTGTTTCATGTTTAGATTGAATGTTTTATTACAATATTAAAAAAATTTATATTCTTGCTTCCCGTGAAATATATGTACCTACACATGATGAATATGTGAAATTTAAACTACTGACATATAAAAAATACGAAAATAAATGCAATAAATTGCAAAGATTATAAAAGTACAAACATTTTTATTTACTAAATCTCTGATTCTCCAGATACAACATTCATAACTAAACGGATCATATTTAGAGCAAAGTTAACATTCAGTGTTCGCAGCTCGCTCCGAACACAATCGGCTCGTATGTTGTTCAAATCCACACACACTACAATGTTTATGAGCGCGACGTCTACTGCTAGAAACTCGTGAATGCTCCGCACTAGATGATCTTCGACTATTTCTGGGGCGACCTGCTCGACGAGTTATGTTTGGAGGAAGTACTTTAATTGATCCTGCTTAGTTTGAAACTTGCCACTCATGATGAGGTGGAAGAGAATGCACACTTATAAGTTGCAAATTATTCATCTTGTAATAATCGTGAATGTAATCATACAAGTTATCACTATTGGTCCTGCAAATTAATAATAATTTGTCATCGGAGCCTTGAAATGATTAATTAATAAAATCGTATCGAAACATACCGAATAGCAGCAATTGCATGAGAGCATGGTATCAAATCAAGCTGAAACTCACGACATTGACAAGTCCGCAAATTCAGGTCGACCATCCAAATTTGCTCATCGTCATTGACCTTGAATTTGCCCCCGGATATGTTAAATACCATGTGGGTATGCCAAATCTCAACAAGGGGCAATATCTTCTGAACGGCCTCCTCTATCAATTGGTTTTCTCGTGCTGCAGCCTTAGCTCATCTCTCGTCAAACCATTTTTCATCAATCACTCGGTATGATTCAATTATGGAACATATCGACAAACGATGAGCATCTAGTAGTCTTGCATTAAACACCTCGGCCTCATTTGTGGTCAAGAAGCTGTTACGATTCACCGGACACTATGATCTTGCCCACTTTTCAGGTCAAACTGTGATGAGCTTGTCAAAGGCAACAAGATTGCCTTCGTTAATTCTATCCACAGCCTGCCTGAACTCCACTACACGATAGGCATACACAACCCATTGATACAGTTTAATGATGCCCGGACCATAGCCTGTGAGCTTATTCAGTAGATGGTAGTAACAAAGGTAATGTGTTGTTCCCAGAAATATATAACTTACCGCATTTGAGATGCTAATGTGTTGGTCGGATATAATGAGTGCATCAGAGGTCAATTGGAAAGAATTTCGTAGTCGAGCCATAAACCATATCCAACTATTGTCATTCTCGATCAAGGTGTAATGGTCGAACTGCTTTAACTGCAATAGAATGTATTCATACCTAAATGTTGTTTTGATTTGTCAAAAGAATGTATAGAAACCATCAAGTTATATTGTCTCTAGATGAGCTTTAGTCCGTACAAACTTGTAATGTCCTGCTAAGATGACAATCGAGTTGTAATGGAGCTGACGAGGCTGATCAAGACAAACTGGATTGGATTGTTAGCCACCAGTTTAGAACGTGTGAAGGATGAGAAAAAACTGGGTCCCAACCTGAAATTGACAAATCAAAGAAACTGACCGAAGACACCAACTTAGATCTTCTCTAGTTTACAAGACCAGATTTCATTCACACAAAGAGACGTAGAAGATGCAGAACTTCTGGAAAAGGATCATATTCTCGTCAGAAAAAATAAACGCTTCGGATTGGACATGCCCAATTCATCTCTAAATAGCTACAATTTTGAAACACTCCTATCTCGACGAAGCGCTCAGAGACAAAAACATAGAAACAAGAAGCAATGAAACTCTACGCAAGTGAAAACTCAAGCATTTCTATCATCAAGGTTAAAATTTAGCCAACCATGTGTTACCATTTGAACACGAGACTCTTAGCTTTCTCAACTAGAGTTATTTTCTTCGTTTTCTTTCTTTCCAAGAAAGAACACAACAGTCACTGCATATCTCCAGCAGTGATTATCACGGGCGTCTAGCCAACCAGTTCGATAGTTCGAGAGGAACTCTAAAGCTCTCAACATCTATAGGAGGAGGTTGCATGGTGTGCTCACACTCCAAATTTACGAAGTCGAAGGAACTAGAGGTCTGGACCACTGAGCTAGTGGAATGGTAGACATTGGCATCTACCAGCTAGCGATAAATCGCGAGACCATCCTGTAACTGAGGCTTAGTGAATTTCCAAACCTTTACTCTTTACTTCCTTTTATTTTCTTGCAAAGATTTTGAAATTCTAACACATTTTTTTTATAAAAGCTAGAAGATGCATCTATCTCGGACAAAAAAAATGCATATTCTTTATGTTATAAAAAAATGTATCAATTGGTGAAAAAAAATGCAACTAGTTTGGGTATTTTTTTTCATACAAATTAATTGATTTTTTTTATCCAAAACATAAATGCAATGAAATTAATTAGAATTTTTGAGCTGTTCATTTAAATTTAACATATCAAATTTTAACATCATTCTACATATTTCATAATCACTTAAAACACGCAATATTCACTACCATTACAAATTATGTTATTACAACATACACGATACACGGACGAAGTGAAACATATAATACAGAGAAATCAGAGTAAGAGATCCTTCATAAACACTCATGATAAACATTCATGAAGACAGCTCCATTTTATGGCAAGACGACAATCTTTCCGGTGGCATGACCTTCCATGCACTTGGCCCACGCAGCTCTAGCTTCGCTCAGTGGGAACGTGGAGTCGATCACCACCTTCAACTTCCCCTCTTTCACCAACCCAGCAAGGAAGGCCAAATTCTCCCTTCGGATGGAGGGGAAAAACGGCACCATTTGTTTCCTGGAGAATGTGAGCTTCGTCTTAATAAAAGGCCACAGCGTGCTGCCTTCCAGAAACTGGAGGCTGACAACCTTGCCGTCGGCGCTGAGGTTGGGCTCGAACACAGACCAGGGGGTGGAGGTTGCACAATGTATCACAGCGTCGTATTTCTTCCCCGACGGGCTCCTCAGAGCGGCGCCTTCGGGGGTCTTGTAGTCGATCACCTCGTCGGCTCCGAGGCTCTTCACGAGCTCGATGTTGCGGGCCCCACATGTGGCCGTGACGTGTGCGTTTGCGAGCTTTGCAAGTTGAGTGGCGATCATGCCCACGCCACCGGAGGCGGCGGTGACCAGGACGTTCTTCCGAGGGCCGCTTCCGTCGAGATTTAAGCCAGCCCCTACAGTGACGGCTCCATGAGCTGTTAGACCGGCTATAGGAAGGCCCCCGGCTTCAGCAGGTGATAGTTCGGGAGGCCATGCAACTGTTACATCGGCTTTGGGCACTGCATATTCTGCCAAGCCACCTCCAGTCTGTTCCATTCAGATTTATGACCTTACTTAGAATTACTATATAGGGTTGTAGACAAAATTAACTACTCTATATGACTTGGTCCAAGCAGTGGCGTATCCAGAAATCTGAAATTGGGGTACATTATGTAAAAAATATATATGAATATTATGTAAAATTATTATAAAAATAATAGTAAAGTATAAATTTATAAAAGAAAAAAATTATTTTGGGGTACAAGTGTACCCCAAATACCCCCTACATACGCCACTGGGTCCAAGTTTGACACCATAAAAAAGCTTGTTCAAATTTTTTTAGTGTAAGAATGTTTATTAAACGAGTCAAACTCGAACTTTATAGTATTAACTCATGAGTAAATTTATTAAACTTTATAGTATTAACTCATGAGTAAATTTATTAATTAAAATTATATGAAATATAAAATTATTATTTTAAGAGTGATAAAGGATCATAATTCTTTAATTAACTTCATTAGTTTTAAGAAGAAAAATGAATGTTTATATAGATATGATATTAATTTTATTGGAACTAAATAATTTCTTATTGAAAATACAATGAATGTTTAAATATAATCTATAATTAAATTTAGAAAGTTCATGTTCAACTACTGTTCGATTAAGTTCTTAATTAAACTTTAAAGTATTCGATAAAATACTTGAAATTAGGCTCAATCATATATAATTAAGTTAAATATAAGCAAGATGCTATTTAGGTCGACTCAATTCCATGACATCCTTAATAACTAGACAAGAAGTACTAAGATAAAAATAAAAAATAAAAAAACCTTTTAACACTTACTGCAGGACCCAAGATAGCAATGACTTTATCGCCTATTTTGATGTTTTCCACATTGGGTCCGACTTGTACTACCTCTCCAGCTACATCTTGACCTGCCCATAAAAAAAACAAAACAAAACAAAACAAAAAAAAAAAAAAAAAAAAAACGAAAATGTCATATATATATATATATATATATATATGTATGGGCTTAATACAGTGAGAATAGAGAATATGAAAATACTACATTATATCCTCGCTATACTTCATTTTAACATCAAAATCATTCATTGAAAAAATATTCATTCTAACCTCAAAATACTTCATTTTCATTTTATCTTCCATTTTCTTCATTTTATCTTCGATTTCATTCATTGTACTTTTTAGCCTTCAGTTTTTCTAAAATATTGTTCATTTTTATCTTCATTTTTGTTCATTTTATCTTAAAATTACTTCATTTCTATTCTCATATTCTCACGTTAACAACTATTCTCATATGATCAGACCTCTATATATATATATATATATATATATATGATCTAGATGCCAACTTAAATAATCCAAATGGAAAAATAATGCATCTACTAAGATATATTGATCAACTTTAAAATTTACTTTAATGTTTATTTTTGTTAGCTAAAAATTCTAGTTGATCGTTGAGGCCAAAAATATATATGATGCACTTGCATTGCACAACATTTCTCTCTTTAAACTTCATCACAATCGATGTTATAATTTGTGTCACCTCAATCACTCAACTCTTGATTCGAAGTTATAATATATGATTTTCAATAAGTAAATTGATGAGGTGTAGTTTTAATATTGAACAAAAATAACAATATATTTATATAGGCCAATAAACTCCAAGTTGAGATAGTAAGCAGACCAGGAATATGAGGAAATTTGGAGGGTAAAAAGGGACGAAGGTAGCCTTCCTGAAATTTGTGATCAGCAGGATTTAAAGCCGCGGCTTCCACCTTCACCAGCACTTCTCCCTTCCCCGGTGTGGGAACTGGAATTTCAACATCCTACAACATCATCCCAAATCCTATTTATAACTTAGTATCTCCATTTACCAAACCACCAATTTTACCAAGTTTTACACTGATCTAAAAAAATATATTTACATGAGTTCACAAAATTATATATACCAATGTTTACCATCCTAAATAATGAGGAGTGCCTATACACTAGGCCAGCATATAATGGATCAATTTCCTCTCAGCAATAGGTTGAGATTATTCCAAAAATATATTTAAGTTTTGTTGTATTATAAAGTTATTTGGATTTAATAAATACAATAATAGTAAAATTTATCTATCATTTGTTACAAAACTTTCAAGAAATCACTTATATAATAGATGTTAAAATATAAAATCTAACATGATAATACTAATTTACTATACATACGGAAAATGCACTTATTCTACAATAAAGAACTAAAATATTGCATCCAATATAATAATCTTTACTTTTATAACAATATGAGTCCTTCAAATGATTGTATTTGATAGTTTAGATAACAAATACTATTATTTATTAAAAAATAAACATAATTTCTCTAAATATAATATATACTACCTCTGTCTGGCGCTATTAATCTCGTTTGCTTTTGACACAATAATCAATGACATAGAGATAAAAATTAATATTTTATTGATGAGTGTAGATTAATTTGCCATATTTGGTAATGTGTGGACGTGCAAAAATGAAAAATAAGATTAATAAAATGGGACGGATGGAATATAATAGAACTCATGACCTTCCAATTATTCATGGCCCATTACAGATAAAGCAATCAAATCAACTCAAATGCAATTTGGATATTGGAACAAATCTATTAAATATTTTGCTCATGATCAATTAATTATAAATTTATATATATACTAAAGCAAAGAAGTTACATGTATTTACAATTTTGTCACTTTTTTTTCAAAAATATCACATCACATTTACAAATAATTTTATTATTTTATTTTATTTTTTTACTAATTCATCAATATCATAATATATACAATAATTTATATAATTTACTAAAGGGTTCTATCTTTTCCCTCCATTTATTTTTTTGAAAAAACATGCACATATTAAAATAAAAATTATTAAATAAAGTAATGATATTTTTACAATTCTTACTTGATTGTTGGAACATGATAATCTATATAATATATTGAAGAATATGTGCATATTGAAGTAAAATGATTTTTTAGAAAATAATATTTGATATTAATTTTAAAATTGTCAAACTTTACATAAATTGAATTGTTTATCTAATCAATTTTAGAGTTTCTAAATTGCAAAGTCATTTGAAATGAAAAAAAACATGTTTGAAATGCAATTTGAATATCATGATTCTCATTTTATTATTTTAATTTTAGATTCATGTTATTTTGAGGAATTAGTGCATTTTAATTTATAGTATCTATTTATTTTTACAAAAATAACCTATTATTTTTAATTTTATAAAAGTTAGACATTAAGTTCGTAAAATGAACAAACTTAGAAATTAAATAATAATTTTTGGTGTAAGGTATTAAATTACAAATATCGACAAATATTGTGAGTTAAATTATATTTTTTGTGAGCATATATATGTTATTTTTGTAAAGTTGACAAATGTTAGGAGTATAAGTGCAAATACTTTTATTTTTGGTATAAATTTGAATAAATATTATACGTATTGAAAATTTATTAGAAAAAATTTATTGTTTTTCATATATTTTTATATAACGTGTAATTAATATTATTTTAAGCAAACTATATTATTCAAACATAAAAATTTTCTATGTGGTTATTTATATACAATGAAAACATAAGTTACCATTCAATAAAGTAAATAATATTATTTATTTTATGAAATTCTTGAATAAAATTATTTATATATTACAATAAATAAAATTTATTCGCACGACATGCGGTGCAAATCTAATTTATATAATATTACTGACAACTCATTTAAAAAAAACAAATCAAATTCATCACTTTCGGCCAACAAAGTAACAAAAAAAACTCCAAATCCTATTCAAATCATCAGAAAACTCAAAGAGGAAAAAAAAAAAAACAGAAAAGAAGAAAGAGGAGATTACATAAATAAGAAAGAAGAAAGAGAGAGGGACCTTCAAAGCAGCAGCTCCGCCGCCATAACAGTCATACTGCACCGCACGCATAAGCTTCGCCATATCTCATTCACCCAAAAAGCTTTTCTGCCAGAAATTGTCGAAATACATGAAGTTATATATATATATATATATATATGGAGTATATATTAATATTATTATCTATATATAAAATACATATTAATGAAATACATGAGATTAGTAATATTAGAATAGATATAAATGAAGATACTAGGTCAAATAATATATCTATATCTTCTTAGATTTGTATATATCTCTAGATTGTATATATCTTTAGATAAATCACATATATCTTGTAAACTCTATATATACATGCTCAGTAATACATTATTTTCTGAGGCAAATATTGTTGGTCTATCATGGTATCAGCCTAACCGAGATCCTGCCCTCATCTCTCTTCTTCTCTCGCCAAACCCTATTCTCTCCTCTCAAAAATTCTCGCCGATCTCTCTCCCTCTCACAAACCCTACTTTCTCCCTCCCATCTCTCTCCCCTCGCCGATCTCTCTCCCTCTCACACAAACCCTAATCGCCGATCTCTCTCCCTCTCACAAACCCTAGTCTCTCCCTCCCATCTCTCTCCCTTCGCCCATCTCTCTCCCTCTCCATAAAACCCTAATCCCTACTCGCCTCTCTCTCTCTCGCCCTTCCATCCTCCTCATGGCCGATCCAAATCTCGCCGTCGATCCTCTTCCGCTGTCAACCCTGGTGCATATGATCACCATCAAACTAACATCTTCCAACTATCTTCTATGGCGAGGTCAAATCGTTCCACTACTGACATGCCAGAACTTATTTGGATATGTCGATGGTTCTACTCCCTCACCACCAACCACGCTCACTAATGCCGCCGGCATCTCGTCGGTCATTCCGGCATATACTTCCTGGCGACTTCAAGATCAACGCCTCCTCAGCCTCCTTCTATCTACTCTCTCCGAAGAAGCAATGGCCGAAACCCTAGGCTGTGCTTCTTCCCGTTCAGTCTGGCTCGCCCTAGAGTCTTCTTTCAGCCACAAATCAAAAACCCGGGAGATCTAACTGAAAGACGAGCTTCAACTATTGAAGAAAGGTGATCGCTCGGTAAAGGAATACGGCCGTGCTTTCAAAGCCATCTGCGATCAGCTTTCTGCCATTGGTCGCCCTGTTGACGACACCGACAAGCCTCACTGGTTTCTCCGAGGTCTCGGCCCTACCTTTGTAAATTTCCCAGCCGCACAAATGGCCCTTCCAACTATTCCGTCCTTCAATGATTTGCTCGCCAAAGCAGAGAGTTTCTCCTTATTTCAGGATTCTCTAGATCCTCCTGATCCTGCCTCTGTCGCCTTCTACAGCAACTCCTCCACCTCCTCCGGCCGCGGCATCCTTGGGCCACCTTCGGCTGCCTCTCGACCTCCATATCCCAAAAATCAGAAAAAGGGTGGTGGCCAAAAGAATCAGAAACGCCCTCCTCACTGCCAAATCTGTCGCACCAACGGTCACTATGCTTCACACTGTCCTCAACGATACAATCCGCAGCCATCCTCAAACCTAGCCGAGGCCTTCGCCGTAGGATGTTCGATTCCCTCTTCCGATCATTCGGATTGGTACATCGACACTGGCGCTTCTGCCCACATGACTTCCAGCCCTGCAAATCTTGATAATGTCATTCCCTATTCTGGTAACCAACAGGTGGTTGTAGGTAACGGTGCTCATCTTTCTATCACACACACTGGTACCCTAACTCTCATCTTATCTTATCTGATGTGCTTGTCGTTCCTTCTATCACTAAAAATCTCTTATCTGTCAGTAAATTAATCGCTGATCTTCCTCTTCGTGTTGTCTTCTCACACTCTTCCTTTCTTATTCAGAACCAACACACAAATCATGTTCTTGCCACCGGTCACCGTAAAGATGGCCTCTACATTTTGGATGGAGATTGCACAGCTCTTCTTGCTACCGCAAGGACGAAACGCAAGCAAGCATCCATGGATGTATGGCACTCTCGCTTGGGTCACACTCCGCCCGAGTCTCTGCTTCTTCTCAGCAAATTAGGTTTTATTTCCCTTTCTAGTCGTTCCTTATCTAGCAGTCTCTGTCGTTCTTGTCAACTTGCTAAAAGTTCCAAACTTCCTTTTCAACTTAATGAAAAGCGTTCTTCGCATCTTCTTGATTTAATTCACTGTGATCTTTGGGGCCCTGCACCTATTACTTCCACTTCAAACTTTCGATATTATGTAATCTTCATTGACGATTTCTCTCGCTTTACTTGGTTCTATCCTCTAGCGCGGAAATCTGATTTTTTCAAATACCTACAAATATTTACTGCCTTTGTCGAAAATCAATTCTCCCGTACAATCAAAACTTTCCAATCCGATGGTGGAACTGAATTCACAAATCACAATGTCCGTAACTTCTTCCTCACTAAAGGTATTCATCATCGCTTTTCCTGTCCGTATACCCCAAGTCAAAACGGGCGGGCTGAGCGGAAACACCGTCATATCACTGAATCCGGCCTCACAGCCTTCTTCCACGCCAACTTACCTCTGTCTTTTGGGTAGATGCATTTAGTGCTGCAGTTTACACCATCAACCGTCTTCCCACTCCCATTCTAAACGGCAGCTCTCCTTTTCAGCTTCTATACGGCTCAATCCCATCCTACTCCTCCTTCCATCCCTTTGGCTGTCGCGTTTATCCCTGTTTACGGGATTACGCCTCAACCAAATTTTCCCTTCGTAGTTTACCTTGCATCTTTCTAGGATACTCTTCTACTCACAAGGGATTTAAGTGCTTCGATCCTACTACGGCACGCATTTATGTTACCCGTCATGCAAGATTTGATGAGAACCACTTTCCCTACATGTCAAACTCGCCCTCTTCGGCCATAACCTCCCTCGACATCTCGACGTTCGTCGAACCACCTTCGACAACGTCTTTCCGGCCTTCCCCTCCCTCACCATCGTCGCCTCATCCCATCCAAACACCAACGTTCGCACCTTGCCCTATCTGCCCTAACGGCGCCCCTCTTGCTATTCCTGCACCAAACCCTAACTCTAACGGCACTCAAAACCCTAACCCTAACGGCGCCCACAACCAAAACCCTAACCCTAA
>JAPKLW010001077.1:244075-268429 GCA_026898455.1 Plectranthus barbatus | reverse complement strand
TGCAGCACCTAACCCTAGCCGTCGAGCAATAACGGCTCGCCGCAAATGTCGGGCTGCTCGCGGAGATCTCGGAGCGGTTAGGGCTGCAACGGTCGAGCGCCGCCATGCTGCTAGGGTTTCGTTCTTCGAGAGTTCCTCGCCACCGACCATCTCGACTCCTCGTTCTCGAGGCTTTGATCTCCTCGGTGTAGAGGTCTGAACTTAGACTTGTTTCGCTGCATCGTCTGGCTTTTGAGGTCGGCCCCTCGTGCTGGGCCGTTCGTGTGGGCTGAAGTAGTTAATAGACCTGGGCCTCGTGGGCCTGGCCCCAACAATAGCCCCTTTTGGTTTCGGGGTCTGCGCGGGGCAGGCCGTGGAACCAAAACTACGAGTTGAGATTCGATACAGAGTGCGTGAAATCGAGGTGTCCAAGAGACTACCCTCGGGCCCGGGAGATACTTCATGAGAGAGTAAATCCGCTAAGGAGTAGCCGGGATACTACTCCGGGTCAATACGAAGGTTCCTGGGGAGCGCAAGCGTATGACCATGCAGGGAATACCGGGGTATTGCCCTGCGGGCTAAAGCGTGAGTCCGGGGGTCACGCGGGTTAGAACTATTCCGGGGAATGTTCTCTTGCACGGAGCGGGGCTCTCGCGCGTGCACTCTGTTTTGGCTCCGTAGAGCGTTAGTGGGGCGAGTTATAACGGATCGTAGGACACATGGTGAGTTCCCATGGGGAGTTCTCATATTCCCGTAGAAGGTGTCGATCGCGTTATAGTTCCCCCGACGTTAGGATGTTGTTGTTTTTAGTCTTTCTGAGCGGCTCGCGTCAGAGACTCTTCGATGGTCTATGTCGACCAGTAAAACGGATCGATAGCGAGGCGCTCATTTTTATTTTGCCGCCCATGGGATGGCAGGATCGTAATTACGTTAAACTCTTGGGGCAATCTGGAGGAAGCGAGCGGTTTCATCTTTGTTCTCGTATAAATGTCCGGCTCCTTCCTTATTTCATCACTTTGCGCTTCCGAGATTTCCAACTTCCGCTTCCAATTATCACTGCTTCATCGAGCGATTTCCGTCCGACGAATATTCAGGCGACGACATTTCAATCGTTCTCTCGCAGGCGCTGTATTTGCTTCTAAGGTAACTTCTCGGATTCCCTCGCGTTTTCTTCTGTTTTTATTTTCGTTGATTGGTCTGGCCATGCTCATATTTCTTGTTGAATCTTCGCTCGACGGTTTATGTAGATTGGGTATGTAGACTGTGATCTCGATTGTGGTTCCTAATAGTATATGGGTACGCTCCGTTCTTGTTGGCTGCGTTTGTGAGTTTGCGTGTAGGTCGTTTAGGAATGGGTGTAGTTGTAGTTTAGAGCGGATTTCTTGTGTTGCTTCCTGAATCGTCGGCTATTTTGGCTTCCTTGATTCATTTCTTAGGAATTTAGGACAGTTTCTGGCCGGATTGATATCAGTTCTTTAGGACGGGGGTTCGCCGTGCATGTTGCTTTGATTGTAGTTCGTGTTGACTCATGTTGCTTTGCTGTCGTGCCTTGTGATTTTTTTTTTGTATTCTTCTTCCGATTATGCGGGTTTGAATCCTCTTGTTTGCATGAGTGGGTCGGTTTGTTTGGTTCTGAGTCGCTGGGTTGCGGGGCCTTTTTGCCCTATTTTGGGGGGTTTTTTTTTTTGGTTAGCTTGACTTCCGAGGTCTTTTCCCACTCGTTTGTCCGCGTGCGTATGTTTGGTTTTTCGTTTTCGTTGTTTCACGGGGGACCTCCGTTTTTCTTTTCCAATTTTGTGCATTCGTCCTCCTTGGTGTTTGTAGTTATTGGACGGTGATGGCATCAGTAGAAGTTCTTATGGAGCCTTCATCATCTTTCGGTTCTACGGAGGTCCGGGTCGAACATTTTCCTGGACACAAGGCCCACTCTTCGAGTAATGAAGAGGGAAGGTTCGACGTCGACCCTCCCGTGATGGACCTCGACCCCGAGGAGGTGTCCGAGCACGAGGAGATGGAGCAAGACGACAATGAGGAGAGCGGAGAGAGTGAAGAAAGCGAGGACTCATTTCGACCGATTGAGAGGGACATGTCCTTCGTTAAGAAGGACCAAGTGAAACCCAATGACCCGGTTCGACTGGCAGTTTCCATCGCGATCGAGGAGGCCGTGGCTCGGTATTCGGCGGGTGTAGCCTGCCATAGGATGAGGTATACTCTTCCTTTACCGATGGAGCGGTGCTGCGCCCCCCCTCGGATCGACGAGGTGGCCTTCTACCTTCCGGTCATAAGATATGGCATTGGATTCCCGCCGCACGCCTTTTTTAGTGCAGTGCTTCTGTCTTATGGGTTGGCTCCGTTCCAGCTAGCACCTATCAGTTGGTGCCACATGCTCGGTACGCTCCTGGTGTTCTTCGACGCGGGACTTGCTATACCGACGCTCAGGGAGTGGCACTATTTGTACCGCCTCGCTAGGTACGAGGCCGGGTACTTTTTCTTTTCCAAGAGGGACTCTCTGCGCGAGGCGATGATCACCAAGTGCTCGCAGAATACTCCGAAGTGGAAGAACTATTGGATATGGGCCTCGATGAGTCATGACGAACCGGAGTTCTTGTCAGAGGGCGGAGTGCCTATGAGTGCGGAGTTTTCTAAGTATGTTATTCGATTTTAGTCTTTCGGTTTCTAACATTTGACTTTTTCCTTTTGCAGGATACAAGCAGACAAGCCTTACTACCGAGGAGGCTGAACGGATTGACATAGCATTCTCGCGACCAAACCGTGAGTTTAACACGGTTCGCGGGAAAAGGTCGGTCGGTGCCGAGTATTGGACGAATAAAGAAGGAAAGAAGGAGCTGTTGCCTGCGGACATGGCTGGTTTTAGCCCTGCCGACCTTCTCGCGGCGATGCATGCCCAGAAGCGAGATAGGGAGGTGAGTTCCTCGGGGCCGACCGATGAGCAGCCTCCTGCAAAGAAGCAAACGACTGCTACGACCCGTACACCCGCGCCTCCCCGCACTGCCGATGCTTCGAGCTCGGGGCCGGCGACTCGCCCCACCGAGGTTGTAGCCCCGAGCCGTCCCCCGACCGTTCCCCTCCCTACGACTCGTGCGTCCTCGCCTCTGAGGCGTAGTGATCGCCGGAAGAGGAAACAGATTGCCGAGGGAGACGACTCCCGGGCCCGATCTGTCTCCTCGGATCAGAGGAGCCTTGACGTCGTTCTGGCCGGCTCAGGCGCTGCTGCTGACATCTCTTCCTCGACATCTGCCTATGCCGTTCACGTAAAAAAGATGTTGGACGGTGAGATCAAGGCAGATGATTTTGACAGCGCTTTCGCGCGGGAGACCTTCGTGATGGAGGATAAGCTCCAGGCGGTAAAGTTTCTAACTTCGACCCTGACCCGCTTTTTCATTCTCGATGTTACTACAATCTTGCTTGTCGCAGGTGACCCGGGAGTTCGCCATTTATGACGAGAAACTCGTGAAGTCTCTGGACTCGGCCAGCCTGGGGATCACCCAGTCGAGAAAGGAGCTCGAAGGTGAGAGGAAGAAGAGGAAGGAACTCGCGAATCAGCTGACGCGAGTTTCTTCCGAACTGCATGAGGAGAGCCTAAAGAGCGAGGAGTGGCGTAAGAAGTATGACGAACAGAAGAAAGAACGCGCCACCCTCTCGAATCGCTGCAAGGTTCTTGAGGGTGAGTTGAAGAGGGCCATGGATGACTTCGGGGCCAAGTTTGGGAAGAAGGAGGAGGAGCTTGAAGCTTTCAAGGTTCGGTTCAGGAGGGCTCAGGAGGAGCGAACCGAGGAGCAGAAACGCCATGAAGCCGAGGTCGAGGCTTTGAAAGGGGGAACGGGGGTCAACATGGAGCTTTTGGTGGCGAACCCCTCTTTTAAAGAAACCTTCGATCTCCTTGTGAACATGGTGACCGGCTCTATCTGTGGCTTGGTTGGTCGGAGGTGCCCGGAGTTCGATTTAGATAACATTACCCGCCCTCCGACCCCTCCTCCAGTTAACGTTGAGGCCGAGGTGGTCGTGACCGAGCCGGTCGTCGTCACCGTAGTAGAGGGGGTTGTGACCGAGCCGGTGGGAACCGAGGCTCGCACCGACGACGCCGACGCCTCGCGGAGCCTTGAAGAGAAGGAGGCCGATAGCTTCATTAATGAAGATGGTGGCGCGGAGGGCCAGAAGAAGGTGGAGGATGCTGCCGTTTGAAGAATAGTTCCATAGCTATTTCTCTTTTTCTTTTGTAATCGAATTTGTAATCCATTTGACGTACTGATGCACTGTTCTTACTCTATTACTGCTGAATCCAGCGCTCATCGTTTTCATTTCCTTATCTTTTGCACTATGCTGCTTTTTATTGTTGAAACTTGTTGTGTGCTTGTTTCTTGTTTGCCAAAACGGAACTTCATCGTCGAAGTGATCGGCTCGGCGTAGATGAGCTTAGGGGGTCGATGCCGATCAGATCAGCTTGTCGGCATCGAGCCTCTGACTTAGCTGCGAAACAAGTGGTGTAGGGTCAGGTTGGCATCGCCCCTCCGACGCTCAAGTTAGTAAAGGTGTTATGAATAAATAACGATAGAAAGTAAAACTAAAAAGAAAGTGTAAGAATACGCGTATCTGTATACTAGTGATAGTACTTCTTCAGGTGTTTGACGTTCCAGCTGTTCTGTACCTTTCTTCCCTCTAATGTTTCCAGTTGGTAGGCCCCGTGTCCCACTACTCTGGAAACTTTGTAGGGGCCTTCCCAGTTAGGGGCTAATTTTCCTGCTCCGGATTCTTTCGTGTTTTGAAACACCCTTCTTAGGACTAGATCCCCTTCTTGGAAACTCCTGAGCTTCAGTTTCTTATTGTAGAACCTTTCTACTTGGCACCGCCTTTGAGAGGCTCTGACTGCGGCGTCTTCTCGTACTTTGTCTCTGAGTTCGAGGTTTTTCTCGAGTAGGCTGGTGTTCCTTGTCTCGTTTGCGAATTCCACTCGGGGACTATGTGCGATGATCTCGACGGGTGCTACGGCCTCGACCCCATATGCTAGTGAGAATGGTGTAGCCCCGGTGGCGGTCCTTGGGGTGGTTCGGTAGGACCAAAGGACCGCAGGGAGTTCTTCTACCCACCTGGATCCGTGTTGGCTTAGCTTCTTCTTCAGTGTGGTCATTATCGTTTTGTTGGTTGATTCCGCTAGACCATTTGCTTCAGGGTATCGTGGTGTTGAGAACACCAACTTTATCCCGTAGGTATCACAGAAGGTTTACATTCTTTCGCTGGCGAATTGCCGCCCATTGTCTGTGCGTATCTCCTTCGGTATTCCGAAGCGACATAGAACGTGCTTCCATAGGAATTTGATAACTTCTAGATCGCGGGTTCTCCCCAAGGCTTCGCCCTCTACCCACTTAGTAAAGTAATCCGTTACCATAAGGATGTGATCCTTTTGGCCGGTTCCTTTTGGCAGCGGCCCTACTAGATCCATCCCCCACACCATGAACGGCCACGGAGTGATGGTGGCGTGGAGGGGCTCTGCGTTTCTATGGGTGGAAGCTTCGAAGCGCTGGCAGCTGTCGCACCTTTTTACATGATTGGTCGCGTCCTGTTTTAACGTGGGCCAGTAGAAGCCGGCTGTGATTACTTTGTGGGATAATGACCGAGCCCCGGCGTGATTCCCGCAATCGCCTTCATGTATTTCGGCAAGCACTTTTTCCATTTCGGGGGCGGCGATACATCGAAGGAGTGGCCCTTCGAATGATCGCCTATACAGTTCGTCATTGATGAGGGTAAAGCGGGCGGCGGTCCTCTCAATCTTCGTCATCTTATTCTTGTCTCCGAAGGTGGGTTCCCCGGCCAAGTATCGTGCGATTGGGACTCTCCAGTCACTTCCGTCTAGGTCGACGGGTGCGGCACTGTTCTGAGTGGAGACAGACGGTGCTAATAACCAAACCTCAGGGATTGGCCGGGCAGTCTGAGAGGAACTGGTGGAGGCTAGACTTGCTAAGGCGTCTACTCGGGCGTTCGATTCTCGGGGGATGTGGCGGAGGTCCCATTCTTCTATCTTTTCCTTGAGCCTTTCGATTAGGGAGTGGTATAGTTTCAAGCGTTCTTCTTTTACGGCGTAAGTGCCTTCTAGCTGGTTGACCACCAGCTTGGAGTCACTTTCAGCGCGGACTCTGCGAGCCCCGAGTTCTACGGCGAGTTGCATTCCTTGGACAAGTGCTTCGTACTCAGCCTCATTGTTAGTTGTAGGAAAATCGAGTCGGATGGCCCGCTCATAGCTTTCTCCGTGCGGGTCTATCAGGACTATTCCGGTGCAAATTGCTGGCCCCGTCGATTTTCAAGGACCATATGTCGGCGTCCTCATCGGCCTTCGTCATGTGGGCTATCTCGTGCTCCGCTTTCAGTTGCAGGTTCGTGGAGAAGTCTGCTACGAAGTCAGCTAATACTTGTGACTTGATGGAGGTTCTTGGTTCGTACTGAATCCCGTAGCCTCCTACTTCGACTGCCCACTTGAGCAGTTGCCCGGACAGATTACTTTGATGATGTGAGCTTCGAAGTAGGGTCGTAGCTTTCTGGCGGCATTCACGAGTGCCAGGGCGAGTTTTTCTAAGGCAGTATACCGAGTCTCGGCGTCCAGTAGGGATTTGTTAGCGTAGTGCACTGGATGTTGCTTGCCATCTACCTCACGTATCAGCACGGCTCCGACCGCGTGGTCCGACACTGATAGATAGAGTAACAGCGGCTCGCCGTCGGCTGGTTTGGACAGCAGAGGTGGGCTGGATAAGTAAGCTTTCAGTTCCTCAAGCGCCTTTGCGCATTCCTCTGTCCATTCGAACCGTTTACCCTTATGTAGGGTGTTGAAGAAGGAATGGGTCCTCTCGGAGTAACGTGATATGAATCGGCTGAGGGCGGCAAGACGTCCGGTCAGCTTTTGTACCTCCTTCGGGGACCTCGGGTGTGCTATTTCCTGGATGGCTCTAATCTGCGTGGGGTCTGCCTCTATCCCCCTCTGGGTCACTATATGACCGAGGAATTTGCCGGAGGACACCCCGAATGAGCATTTTTCCGGGTTTAGCTTCATGTTGTACTTTTCCAGGATTTGGAAAGCGTCTTCCAGGTGGACTACATGGTCTCGGGATTCGACGGACTTGACGAGCATGTCGTCAATGTAGACTTCCATCGTTTTGCCGATCTTTTCCTTGAACATGGAGTTAACGAGGCGTTGGTATGTAGAGCCCGCATTCTTTAGTCCGAACGGCATCACCTTATAACAGTAGATGCCTTGGCTAGTGATGAAAGCTGTCTTCTCTTGGTCATCGGGGTGCATTTGAATCTGGTTGTACCCCGAGAATGCGTCCATGAAGCTCAAGAGTTCGTGCCCTGCTGTAGCATTGACTATGGCATCGATATGTGGTAAAGGATAGGGGTCCTTTGGACAAGCCTTGTTCAGGTCGGTGAAGTTAATGCAGACCCGATTCTTGCCGTTCTTCTTCTTGACGACTACCACATTGGCAAGCCAAGTGGGGTAGTGCACCTCTCGTACTGACCCAATGTCAATGAGTTTCTGCACCTCCTCATTAATGGCCTGGTTCTTCTCCGCGGAGAATTTTCATCGCCGCTGTTGTACTGGTCTGCAATTTGGGTCTACTTGGAGGCGGTGCGTGATGATGGACGGGTCAATCCCGGTCATGTCGCGATGTGACCAGGCGAATACGTGGGCTTTCCTCCGGAGGAACCCTAGAAGGGTGCTCCTGACGTCGGCGGGGAGCTCCGCTCCTACGAAGGTGGTGCGAGTCGGATCAGACTCATCGAGGGTTACTTCTTCCAGCTTTTCGGCTTCTGGTCGACCCGCGAGGGTCGGTACCGAACCGTGCTGTTGTGAACAGACGACTCAAAAGCTTGCGTAGTAGCAGTCCCTGGATGCTTTTTGTTCTCCTCGGATAGTCTGGATTCCCCAGGGAGTGGGGAATTTGAGCGCTTGGTGATACGACGAAGGAACTGCCTTGAGCTCATGGATCCAGGGCCTTCCTAGGATGGCATTGTGCGCGGACGTTGCGTCTACAACTTGGAACTTCACATCCAGGTTCAGGCCTCCGCAGTACATGGGAAGAGTGATCTCTCCGACAGTCTGCTGTTGGCCCCCGTTGAAGCCGTAGAGGGTCATGGTTACTGGCTCTATCTTGCTCATGGGGATTTGCATTTCCTTCAAAGTCCGAAGGAACATGATGTTCGCGGAGCTACCGTTGTCCACGAGTAATCTTTTTACCTGACAATTCGATATCAGGAGTGAGATCACGAGTGAATCGTGATGGGGATGAACGAGCCCCGGCGTGTCCTCTGCAGTGAACTCAATGGCCTCATGCTGCTGCATGGGGCTAACGTGATGGACCTCGTGATTTAGGATCCTTCGGGCTCTCTTGGCCGCAGAGCGTGACCTACCGCTGATCTCTGACCCCCCGACGATCACGTGGATCGTTCGCTCGGCGGGTGGTGGCTTGTTCTGAGGTTCCACGTTCTCGGTTGGGTTGGCCTGCCTACCCCTGGTCCACCTATTTTTTCCCTTGTTTGTGAGGTACTCGGTGAGATATCCGCTTTTTAGAAGTTCGAGCACCTCCAATCGTAGGGCTTGGCATTCCTCGGTCTTGTGGCCGTGATCGTTATGGAAGCCACAAAATTTCTTCATATCTCGCGTCTTGGGGTCGGACTTCATCTTGGCAGGCCACTTTACAGCTCCACCGAGCCCCTTGAGCACGTTATTGACCAGATAGTTCTGATCGACACAGAGATTGTAGGGCACTTCGCCGGACCTTTGCGTTCGGCTGTAGGGGTGATCGCGTCGCGACCGACGCTCATTTCGGAAGTCTTTGCGTTCTACGTATCTCGACCCCGAGGAGCTTCCTCGGTACCGATCATCTCGCCGCTGACCGACGAGGTCGTGGGCCTTCTACTCGTTCAAGCGAGCAATGCGGTTCGGTTCATCCTCTTCCCAATTGATCTCGGCCCAAGCTTGGGAGAGTACTGAATCCATGTCATAGCAAGGATGGCTGGTTAAGTCGCGGTAGAGCTTCGAAGACACGTCTAGGCCGTTCTTGAAGGCGAAAACCACAGTGAGAGGAGGGCAGTTCGGTATCGATGCGAGTTCCTGGTTGAAGCGCCCCACGTATGACCGCAGCGATTCGCCTTTCTTGATGCGAATGCTATTTAGAGCTTCTGGGTGCTTGGCTATGCGTCGGCAATTGGAGTACTGCTTCCTAAATGCCATGTGGAGTTCTGAAAATGTCGAGAAAGAGCTCCTCGGTAGGTTGACGAACCACTAGAGCGCTGGACCGGTCAGACTTGCCCCGAAGCTCTTACACATGCAGGCTTCGCGTAAATCGCCCGGGATCGAGGCAGTTAGCATCTTCTGCTTGTAGAGGGCTATGTGGTCGTTCCATCATAGAGTTGGAACGAGGGCGGCACAAACCTCGCCGGGACATCTGTGTTAGTGATGTCGGGCGTGAAGGGCGAGTCAGCGTAGCTATCGCGTGGTATCAATGAATCTGGGGGAATGATCCCCGGGATGAGACAGATGAGCTTCTCCAATCCAGCCATGCGCGCCTCGAGGCGCTTCTCATATTCGTCATGCGCCGGTTCGGTGTCGAGGCGTTCCGTCGGATGGTAGACCTTCGTCCCCAGAGGTCTGCGTCCTGGGTGCGACGTCGCCGGCGTGTCAAGATCAAACGCCTCCTCCAGGTCGAGGGCCAAGTCCTTGCGGGGGTTCTTTGGTTTCTCGCCAGTGAAGGGCTCCTCGACGAAGGGTTGCTTCTGGGACGCCTTCTCTTTGCGGAGTTGCTCATTCTCTCTGCGCAAGGCATGGTTGGTGGCATGCAACTCCATGATTCTGGAGTCCGTCTCCTTTGCACGGCGTCGGTTTTCTTCGGCCTCCTCGGCCAATCGGGCCAGGATTGTATTCAGCATTTCCGGAGGCACGGCTTGAGCGCCGTTGGTTTGCAAGGTCTGTCGCACAAGCTCGTTGACAGGGAAGAGGTCCTTCGGTGCCGAGGAGCTCGGTAGGCGAGCTCCGGCCGTCTTCTCCGATTGGTTTCCCGTTTTCCCTCTATTACCTGTCATGGAATCAACGAAGAAAATACGGACAATAGTTCTAAGGGCCCCACTGTGGGCGCCAAATGTTGAGGTTCGATTTCACGAGATAATGAGGCCCTTAGAACTTCATGAATACGTCACAGCTAATAACGAAAATTGGAAACAATAAATAGGAATCAAATACAGGAATTAGACGTAGATGAACAAAAATAAAACCGCTTTCAGTAACGAGAGAGATCTACAGAGATTTTGACAGAGTTTTGGCAATATTTTGCTAGAGAAAAAACGATACCAAAAAATGAACTATCTGCCCCTATTTATAGACAGGATAGGGGCAGGTTTGCAGCACCTAACCCTAGCCGTCGAGCAATAACGGCTCGCCGCAAATTTCGGGCTGCTCGCGGAGATCTCGGAGCGGTTAGGGCTGCAACGGTCGAGCGCCGCCATGCTGCTAGGGTTTCGTTCTTCGAGAGTTCCTCGCCACCGACCATCTCGACTCCTCGTTCTCGAGGCTTTGATCTCCTCGGTGTAGAGGTCTGAACTTAGACTTGTTTCGCTGCATCGTCTGGCTTTTGAGGTCGGCCCCTCGTGCTGGGCCGTTCGTGTGGGCTGAAGTAGTTAATAGGCCTGGGCCTCGTGGGCCTGGCCCCAACAATATTCATATTTTAATTTAAGGTAACTTTTAAAATTTTAAAAATGTGTTAGCGTTCAACATATTTTCAATTTTCTTAAATTTTATATAAAGTAACTCAACTTAGAAAAATTAAGTTTTCCTAATTAAAATATCCATACAACTCCGTCCACAAGATATGGACCGTAGACATGACAATTAATAAAGGAAAAATGTTCAAATATATCTTGAATTATATATATTTTTTCAAATTTATCTTAAATTACATAAATGTTCCAAATTTATCCCAAATTACTTAAAACTATGAAAATATATCATAAACTATTTTTTCCAATCAACGGAAAGTTAATTGGATTATTGGAAACTCAGGTCATATATAATGAGATAACATGCCTAACATTCAAATCTAAAAATTTGTCCTTTCGCTCGGGGTAAAGTGATTAAGCATCTTGCCTGTGACTGAGAGGTCACAGGTTCGAGTTCCCAGGACATGTGGTGTGTGAGTGGGTATGTGAGTTTAAGATTAATGTATACTTATTCAAAAAAAATCTAAAAATTTAATTTGATGATTTGAAGTTCCGATAATAAAATCAATTTTTCTGTTGATGAAGAAAATAATTCGAGATATATTTGCATAATTTTGAATAGTTTAGAATAAATTTGAAATACTAAAATAATTTAGGATAAATTTGAAAAATATGAATAATTTGAGATATATTTGAACATTTTTCTATTAATAAATGAGGTGGTGAAAAATTAATAACGTTAAGTAGGATAAAGTGAAATTCATAACCATACAAAATTAAGATAGGAATATATGAACTTGAAAATTTGTCATAAAATTCTATAAATTATTAAATTTTTGAATAGTTGATCATAATCCATAAAAATAATCATTGAATATTTTTCATAGCTAATAAAAATGAAGCATACATCCAATAAGTTCCAAAAAAAAATGGTCTTGTAAGATATGGTAAATTACATATATTATTTACTGAATAAAATATATAAGTTATTAAATTTGAAATGATTACATTATTGTTAGGAAACATTCCTACTTTATTATTATGTTTTGATGTGTCACACAATATATAGAAACCATTAGTCTATAATGTTTCTAGATTAGCTCTAATTGGTGCAAAACATGTAATGTCATATATAAGATGTCAATTGAGTTGTAAAGAGTCAATCAAGACAATATGGAAATCATCCAATTTGATCTTACAGTGTGATAGAAGAAACTGACTACAATCATTAGTACCAGTTCGGAGGTCTTGCATGAAGAAAATTGGCTAACATCATCATACCAGTTTCACTCTCGTGCACGGAGACAAAAAGAACAAGTCAAGAAGAATCCTCTTAAAGGTCAGACTTAAAAAATGGAGATTACTTGAAGTCTGAAGATCCTCGAGGTGAACCAATTTCGACTCCTCGAACTGACTAGAAGAGTCGTTCTGACACACCGTACGATGTCGATTTCCTATGTTAGAAAAGCAGGAGCATGTGCAAACTTTATGCAAAAGTAACTTGTCATTCGCAGAAGAGAGGCGTCGATTGGACTTCATCCAAAGTGTCTCTCAGCGGCTACAAATTTAAATTTCTCACAATTTGTCTATAAATAGACGAAGTGCCCCAGAAGAAGAAGTTTCGAACGCTCTGACGATTTACAAATCTATTGAAATTTCTTGCACTAGCCGAACTTTCAAAAGTGCTCAAAGCTTACATACGTTTGAGGCTATTCCATAGCTTACCGTGTGCCATCTAGAACACGAGACTTGTTGCTATCTAAGCACACGACTAACTCTCATGTAGAGCAACTTTCTCCTGCTCCCGCCATCTCATTGTGTTCTTACTCTCCAATTAAGAACACAACAGTCGCAATTTTTCTCAAGTTGTGATTCTCACGGACTTCTAGCAAAAAAGATCGATGATTTCGGGAAAAACTTTAAGTTGCCAAGTTTTAGAGATGGAGATTGCGTGATATGCCCACACTTGGAATTTGTGAGGTGGAGGAAGCAACGACCTGGGCAGGTGAGCAAGTGGACTGGTGGACGCTGACATTCATCAGGTTGCTATAGATTGTGAGAACCTAGCTATTTCTGAACTTCTATAAATCTTTGAGCATTTACTGCTTTATTTATTTCTTGCGAGGATGTAAAACTCAACACTTCCTAGGTGTTCAAGTATATCTGAAACTTGAAGTTAATTTCAATCTTGCTAATCTTAAGATTTCAGATACACAAACTAGTGAGTAACACCCACTTTGTGAGTGCAAGTTTTCGTGTAAAATTTTTGCTGCGTGTACAAAAACTTTGATCTCGGCACCAAAAAGTGGTATCAGAGCGGTTGGTCTTTACAGACTAGCTGCTTTAAATCGCTTAGGACCAGATCCATATTTCCTTTATTTTTTTTTTGTCTTAGTGAGCAAGTTTATACTTCCAATATGAACAACGCTAAGCTTCCACCACACTCAGCAGAAGAGTTAACAATATGGAAGAATATGTCTACTAAAGTGCTCAAAAGTATTCACCCATAAATGGTTGAAGTTATAGAGCGTGGACCTATCAAGATCATTAAGGCCAACAATCGTTTAAGCAGATAATACGATCCTCGTAGGAAGGTTTAAATCGCAGCTCAGGAATTCGACAAAAGTGGATGCACACGCGGAAGTAAAAAAGAACTAATACGATGGGGAGATCCAATGCCTTTGAAGTCGACCCTTAGAGAACCGCAGACAAGAACGAAAACAAACCCCTACGACCCAAAAAGCAACTCACCTCAACAACGATGGATATAGTGAAGACGCCACAAACGGATGTGAAAGTCCGATTGATAAGTCAATTAGAATTTCATGGTAATCCACATAAATTCATGAGTTTTCAGAATTGGAGAAATAACACACAAAATTATTATTGAACTGAAAACTGAATAAATTAGTCTATAACAAGACCTATATATAGGCAAACTCAAATCCTAATGAGGAAATCAAATCCTAGTCTAATAAGGAAATGAAATCCTAATTTCATAAGAAAATCAAATCCTAATCTGATAAGAAATCAAATCCTAATAAAATAAGGAAATAAAATCTATCTAAACGATTAATAAAAATCCTAATATATCTATAATCCTAGATTACTTAAATAACTAATTATCAAATCTTATTAAGATAAATCAAATCTTCTATCATATATTCAACGAATCTTCTTAAAATATCTTGATAATTATTGCCAACTGGATCACCATCAGCGGAGAAGACGGATTAGATATGGTCAAAAAGTCATACAACGAGTGGATGTAAGAGGAGAAAAGACATGCACAATTGGACTCCGTAGCACACGAGCTCATTTTATCAGTACTTCGAGAAGCGTTGAAGGAAGAAGTGATGCAGTTCAACAATGTTAAGGAAGTTTGGGACTACCTTGGTAGTTTATGTTAAGAGACCGAGTAGATGAAATGGAATAAGCTTCAAGTTTGTGTTGGCAAGTACGAATCCTTTCAGATGCTTCCCGGTGAAAGCGTTAAAGCCATGGAAGCCAGATTCAATGCAATAGTTAGCGAGCTTAAAGCACTGGACAGAGTTTACTCAACCGTGGATCTAAATGTCAAGATTATGTCAAAGGAGGACTGGTTTATCAAGACAATCAGTTTAAAGGAGAAAGATCTTTCAAAGATCTCAACCAAGGAGCCGTTCGCTCAACTCCAGGCACACGCATGAGAAATACAACTGGTCAACAAAAATGAAGTCGTTCGCGTTGCCAACTCACCAAGCAAGCATGCATCCCGAAGATGATGCTTATTTCATCAAAAAGGACATCTAATCGAGGCCGAAGAAGTCGTCCTATACTGACAGACCCGCAAGTCAGTCAAGCTCAACGAAGGAGGCCTACAACCTCAACCTCTTACATAAAAGAAAGAGAGAGCTCTGTGGAAGAGCTTGAAAAACAGATGAGGAGACTTGCCAAGCTCCTGGAAAAAACAAAAAGGCAAAACGGAGACTTCTCAACTCGAGAATAAAAGATTCATAAGAAAAACCCAAATTCTGCTTTGAGAACATCTCTCCCGAGCACCTCAAGAACTATGAGCTCGGACCAACAATTGTTCAATAAATAATTAAGTTCTAAATACATTATTTAGGAAGAAAAAATAAACAACACGTAATAATGAATTCTTCAATCCAAAAAAAAAGGCAAAAACTTGCGTTAGGCAAGCCTAAATGGTTTAGGCGGGTTTTATCCTACCCAAATGGGTTGACCCATCCCAAATAGGGTTTATAAATCCCAATTAGGGTATATTATATGGGTTTGGGCTTGGGTTAATGGATAAAATCCGCCTAAATCGTTTAGGCCTGCCTAACCCAAGACCTTCCAAAAAAAAAAGTTTTACCTTCATTCAAATTATAATCATGGCTAAATATTGCATACCAGTAATTTCTTTTATTTTTTGCGACAAGAAGAAATAAACAACCCATGTAATAACGAATTTACGGTTAAATTAATGCAATAATAAAAAGGGAATTAAATTCGTGTGGCCATGGAGTGTTTGTTCTCCCCGCGCTCTTCGATCTTCATTTCCGTTCATTAATATTACTCTTTTCCTCTTCTCTTGCCAATATTCATTGTTCTCATTCTCTTTTTTCTCATTGGAAAAATAAATAAATAAATTAATAAAAAGATCTGCATTTTATCAGTTAATTGACATGGATGAAGAGTACGACGTCATTGTTCTTGGCACTGGCCTTAAAGAATGCATTCTCAGCGGTCTTCTCTCCGTTGATGGCTTAAAAGTAAGTTCTTTTTTAATCACTCATTGCATGCAAGACAAAACTATACGTATATTCTGCATGAATATGTTTTAATGCATTGAATCATATATATTATCATTGAGCATGGATATCATCTCTCTTAAATTCTGGTTTCAAACAGGTACTGCATATGGACAAAAATGATTATTATGGAGGAGAGTCCACCTCTCTCAATTTGATTCAGGTAACATCAAATGATCGAATTTTTCATTTCAGAGTTTTATTATATTTTTGAGTTATGAAGGTGCTAGAGCCCACCATATTGTGCATGCGGATCCTCCATCTCCATTAATCAAATATCATATTCTGCACAAACCAGAGAGATTTGATAGTTGTGATATAGTTTCACTCGCTAGCATGACTATTTGTTGTGGTTTTGTTAAGCTCTGGAAGCGCTTCCGGGGAGAGGAGCAGCCGCCTGAGCCATTGGGTGCAAGCAGAGACTACAATGTTGACATGATCCCCAAGGTGTTTGTGGTTTTGTCTCTGTTGGGAACTGCGTAGGGAAATAAATTCTTTGGTTTTGAAAGCTTTTACAACATGATTTTTTCAGTTCATGATGGCGAATGGAACTTTGGTGCGTGTGCTTATTCATACGAATGTGACCAAGTACCTCAACTTCAAGGCAGTAGATGGTAGTTTTGTCTACAATAAAGGAAAGGTGTGGGTGGATGGAGTTTTCCTAGTTTTTATCTCTTTCATGTTTCTCACTCTAAAATTACTCGACAGATCCATAAGGTTCCAGCAACTGATGTAGAGGCACTGAAATCCCCACTGATGGGGCTTTTTGAAAAGAGGCGTGCCCGCAAGTTCTTTGTTTTTGTTCAAGATTTTGATGAGAATAATCCCAAGACTCACCATGGGATGGATTTGACCACTACTACAGCAAGACAACTTATCTCGTTAGTTTTTTTTCATTCTTGAACATGAATGTATGTGAACAAAACATGCTTTAGATAATAGTAATTGAGTGTGCAACATCAACATGAACTGTCATACGATGAGATGCTTGTGATCTTGAACACGGGAGTTTAAGGCCTTTCGTTTGGATTGTGACTGACGGCCTTGATGCGCTCTAATGTGCAGGAAGTATGAACTGGAAGATGACACGATTGATTTCATAGGCCATGCTCTAGCCCTGCATTTTAGTGATGATTACTTGGACAAGCCAGCCATGGATTTTGTGAAGAGAATAAAGGTGGAGTCCTTTTTTTCAATGTATTTTTCTTTGTTGATATCCATGGAATCATCTAAAACTACTGGTTTCCTCTTTCAAACAGCTTTATGCAGAATCCTTGGCGCGGTTTCAATCTGGATCGCCTTACATCTATCCAATGTATGGACTGGGAGAACTGCCTCAGGTTTGGCTCTTCCTATACATATTTGAAAAATAAAGTTACATTGGGTTTTGACGAGCTGTAATGTTCTAACCCAACAGGCATTTGCACGTCTAAGCGCAGTTTATGGAGGGACTTACATGCTAAACAAGCCAGACTGTAAGGTAATCTTTCCAATGCATTTCTCCTCCAATGAAAAATATTGGTAGAACTAAGCTGATAATTTGATCTTTACAGGTGGAGTTTGATGAAAGTGGAGGAGCAATTGGAGTAACATCTGAAGGAGAAACAGCCAAGTGCAAGAAAGTTGTGTGTGATCCCTCATATTTGTCTGACAAGGTAAGATGATTGATACCAATTATCTCTATCCTTCATCAGTCGTTTATACACACATATAAAATAATTGTGGTTGCAGGTTGAGAAGGTGGGGAAGGTTGCGCGTGCAGTGGCCATAATGAGCCACCCGATACCCAACACGCATGACTCCCACTCAGCTCAAGTGATCATCCCACAGAAGCAACTTGGGCGTCAATCAGATATGTAAGTAGCAGCAACAGCAACAGCAATAGCAATAGCAGCAGAGTTATATTGTATGAATCTGATGTGGTGTTGCTGTGTTAGGTACCTTTTCTGCTGCTCGTATCACCACAATGTGGCACCAAAGGGGAAATACATAGCTTTTGTGCTGACAGAAGCGGAGACTGAGAATCCAGAGGCTGAATTGAAGCCTGGGGTGGAGCTTCTTGGGCCAGTAGATGAGATCTTCTATGAGACCTATGACAGATACAAACCTAATCATGACTGTGATGCTGACCACTGTTACATCTCAATGGTATTCAACCTTCATTGTTTTGAATGTCTGCTAGTCTCTATTTTAATCCCATTACATGATGTTGTAGAGCTACGACCCATCCACACACTTTGAGTCCACTGTCGAAGACGTGTTGGCTATGTACACCAAGATAACTGGAAAGGTAAAACTCTCCTCCAAGCACAGCCACTCTATGATATCTTGCCTTTCCATGCTAACCACTTTTTAACTTCATCTTTCCAGGTTCTTGATCTGTCAGTGGACCTGAGTGCAGCAAGTGCTGGCGAACAATGAGGCTCGGTTCGCACCCGCCCTGCTCTTCACTGGTTTCTCTGCCTCATTAGTAATCCACACACCAAACTCTACTGCATGCTCCTGCTGAGCTGAGTTCCTCAAGTTTGATTTGATTGTTCTCTCCTTCTGCATTTTCTAGTATCTTCTAATAACAACATATGTATTTTGTCTGCTGAACTCCTACTCCTCTGCATTATATAAATAGATAGATTGATAGATTGATAGCCGTGGATGGATCAAGGATATAGACTTCCAACTCAACTTACCAATTTCATGTTTGTTGTGAGATACAGTTTTTCTAGCCTGATGTTTTACATTTCAGTTATTTCTTGTATTGCATTTGCTCTTCCTTTTCCCAGTTCTTATTTTTAATTATTAATTTAAGAAAAGATGCATTGTCAGAGAATCACTCATTCTTTAAAATAATTTTAAAATAATTTTTGCATAACTAAGCTTGCACCATAGAGGCGCATTTACTTTGGATTATATTAAAGGGAAAATAGGGAAATATATCCCCATCTTTTACCAATTAGGGAAATATATCCCCAAGTTTAACTGTTAGGGAATTATATTCCAAAGTATAGTTCTGTTAGGGAATTTTGTCCTCTTGTGCTGACTAAGCTGTTAAGTGCCATGTGGCATTGATGTGGCATTTCACTCAATGCCACATAACGCCACATCAGCGCCACATGGCAAATGACGTGGCATTTTTAATTTTAAAATATATAAATATTAATTAAAAATAAAATATAATTGAAAAAAAGTAAAATTTATATAAATAGTTATTGTCTTATTTTACTGTTTTTTCAATAATAATTTAATTTTTAATTAATATTTATGTAACTTTATTTTATTCATTAAATTATTATTAAAATATAAAATTATAAGTTGAGTTATATATATTATATATACAAAATGTAATAATATTTATTTCATTTCGTTCATAAAAATAAATGAATGTTTATTTTATATTAAAATATTATTATAAAATAATAATGATAATAATAATAATTCAGATTTTTAATTATTTTAAAAATTCACGTGAAATCTGAATTCTTTAAAAAAATAACAAAAAAATCTGAATTTTTATTATAATCATTATTATTTTATTAATAATATTTTAAGACAAAATAGATATTCATTTATTTTTATGAACGAAATAAAATAAATATTATTAATATACATATTGTATATATAATATACGGAGTATATATAACTCAACTTCTAATTTTATGTTTTAATAATAATTTAATAAAAAATATAAAGTTATATAAATATTTTAATTAAAAATTAAATCATTATTGAAAAAGAATAAAATAAGACAACAATTATATATAAATTTTACTCTTTATTGAATTATATTTTTATTTTGAATTAATATTTATATATTTTAAAATTAAAAATGACACGTCATTTGCTATGTGGTGTTGATGTGGCACCATGTGGTATTGAGTCAAATACCACCTCAGCGCCACATGGCACTTAACTGCTTAGTCAGCACATGAGGACAAAATTCCCTAACAGAACTATACTTTGGGATATAATTCCCTAACAGAAAAACTTGGGGATATATTTCCTTAATTTGTAAAAGATGGGGATATATTTCCCTATTTTCCCTATATTAAATTACTTAATATTACATATAATTGAGTATAAGCTAAATATATATCAAAATATGTGGGAATTCGTTCATATTTTGAGTAAACTGTTATTTTATTGCTATTAATTAATAGGAATGGTTCAAACATGTTGCAAGATTATTAATATTATGTAAAATCATTTATATTAATTTTAATGAAGAAAAGACTACATAGTTATATAAAACAAAATTCGTAGTTCGTTCAACAGCTGGGCATTTGGTCTAGTGGTATGATTCTCGCTTTGGGTGCGAGAGGTCCCGAGTTCGATTCTCGGAATGCCCCCTTTTTCTTTTCTCGACATTAATTAATTATTACACTGTTTCTTTCTTACCAGTTACCAGTTCTTTTTTTTATGATTGGAATTTGGAGGTGAGTTCAATCCAGATTAAAAACTTGGACAACCAAATTCCGAAACATATGTTGTAGGATAGTATGCAAGAAACAAGCTTAACCCCATCTCAAATGATCCCCTCAACGCTCGATTTCTGCTATCCCGAGCTTTAGATATGCATTCTTCAAAAATAATCGTCAGCCCCATCTCAAATTACCCTTCAAGATTCAACCTTTTCCCTCCGAATTCCCCCTCAAGATCTAGTATTGGAACTCTACCTCGGAGAAAAATGGCATTTCTTGGTGGATTTTGCTCCAAACTCAGTGCTAGTGAGAGTTCTGTTGCCTCCGGCGGCGATGGTGATGGTGATGGCGTTGGGTTCCAGACTCTGGCTGAGTATATGGGAAAAGGCGGCGCAAATGTCGGCGACGAACTGGTGGTGCTGTTTACTCATTTGGAGTATGCTTGCAAAAAAATTGCTGCTCTTGTGGCCTCACCTTTCAGCTCAACTCTCGGCAAAAGTTTCAGTGCAGCGGCTGGTAGTGCTGATAGGGATAAGCCGAAGCCGCTTGACATCGTGGCGGTGTGTTTCTTGTTCATGTTTATGCTCTTTTTTTTTACCTTTAGAGAGAGATTTATTCATGAAATGTTGATTGTGAAAAGAA
The DNA here is from genome assembly GCA_026898455.1 of Plectranthus barbatus. Taxonomy (NCBI): domain Eukaryota; kingdom Viridiplantae; phylum Streptophyta; class Magnoliopsida; order Lamiales; family Lamiaceae; genus Plectranthus; species Plectranthus barbatus. Next base: position 247,881 of record JAPKLW010001077.1, on the reverse strand, counting down.
GGGTTGATAGCATTCAATATCATAGGCATGATGTTTGGTTTTGAAACTGTTGATGGCATTGACTACTTGGGATACTTATTTAATGGCTACATAGAGTTCTTACTTGTGAAAAGAAGGGTTGATAGCATTCAATATCATAGCATGATGATTGGTTTTGAAAATTGAAACTGATGATGGCATTGACTACTTGGGATACTTAGTTAATGGCTACATAGAGTTCTTACTTGTATGATGTATGGTTGAATATCTCTTCTATGATGTGTTGTTATTGGAAAATCTGCTCACTGAATCATGAAAACATGTTTTGGTTTGTATTGTAGAATGAGATAATATTGTCATCCTTGAAGAACTCTGGGAAAGTTGCAGTGATGGCCTCGGAGGAAGATGATGCTCCGGTTTGGCTAGCTGATGATGGACCTTTCGTAGTTGTCTTGGACCCTCTGGATGGCTCCCGGAATATTGATGCATCTATTCCCACCGGAACCATATTCGGGATCTACAAGAAACTGGAGGAACTCGATCATCTGCCAACTGAAGACAAGGCATTGCTTAATTCCCTCCAGAGTGGAACTAAGCTGATTGCTTCTGCCTATGTCCTTTACTCATCAGCCACAATTCTGTGCGCGAGCTTCGGTTCAGGAACGCATGCCTTCACCCTGGATCACTCCACAGGAGACTTCATTCTCACCCATCCAAACATCAAGATCCCTTCTCGAGGTAACAGAAACGGCTGGAGCTATGTGCTTGCTCATTAGTTGTGATGGATGATAATTTTCCTGTGATCCATGATATGCCAGGGCAAATTTATTCTGTGAATGATGCTCGGTATTTCGACTGGCCCGAGGGTTTGAGGCAGTATATAGATGCTGTTAGGCAGGGCAAGGGCAAGCATCCCAAGAAGTATTCAGCCAGATACATCTGCTCTCTTGTGGCTGATTTTCACCGGACGCTCTTGTATGGTGGTATTGCGATGAATCCGAGGGACCACCTTCGGCTGGTGTACGAAGCTAATCCGCTGAGTTTTCTAGCAGAGCAAGCAGGGGGGCTGGGTTCTGATGGTAAGGTTAGGATCTTGTCACTGCAGCCTGTGAAGCTGCACCAGAGACTTCCCCTGTTTCTTGGAAGCCCTGATGATGTAGAAGAGTTGGAGAGCTATGGAAATGTGCAACAGAAAGTGAATCCTGGATATGATGTGTAGAGGGATGTTTTTCTTTTTGTCAATTCTTGTTCAATCTTTTTTTTTTTTTTTTTTTTTGGTGTGCTGCATATCTCAAGGGTACATGCTGTTGAAACCCCATTTTCTCTGTGCTGGTGGAGATTCTTGAGTCTCATGTTGTGATAGTGGTATGTGGAATTTTGCATGACTTATAAGATTTTTAGATAGAATAAAGACTGTCTAGATGATATCTAATAGATGTGAATTATATATTTCTAAACTTATCCCCTAAATTACAAAATATATGCAAATATAAAATATTCAATTCTAAAATAAAATCTTCAATTATAATTGCTTGACGGAACCTTCTAATATTTTTGAGATGTCAAGATTTAACTAAATTTGATGTCACCATTATCCAATTCAACATGTATTCCAAGGATAATTCTATAGGTAACTAGTACTGCAGTCACGCTATGCGTGAGAATTTTAATTATTTATATTAAAATATTATATTTAATATTTTATTTATAAATAAATAATATGAATATTTTAAATATGTCAACAGTAAAATTTTGTGATAACACATAATTTATTTATATAATATATATCTTATTGTATTGACATGTTACTTTGGTAAATTTGTAAAATTAATTTAATAAATTTAAATGTTAGTTTTATTTTAATCAAATACATTATTTATTTATTTTTAAATTGGAGTATAATATTTAAATGAGAAGAGCATAAAGCACGATTAAATTTTTCATTTGAGAGAAGATGGAGAATGAAGAGAGTGTTAAAAAAGTATTCATATTTATAGTGTTAATATAACAACAAAGAATCTAAAAATTAATTATTCCGACTATGATTATAGGGTTGTATTTAATTTGATTACTAATTTGTGCTAGAATTAGCAAGATTAATTGTGTTCATTAGTTATTATATTTTCTTGTGAATATTTTCCTAAGTTTTGTTTAGGAGAAAAATAATATTTGGGGGTCTTGGTTTTATGAAGTTATATAGATATATAAATAAAGAGGTGTAATCATATCACAAGTGGTTTTTAGATGGGAAATGAGAATAAATTTAGGTCATTATTTTACAGATTCAATGGTCCTAGTTCTATGATATAATTCAAGGGCCAGAAAGTGAATGAGTGGAAAACTGACCTCAAGAAAAACAATGTCAAGCCGTTAAAGCTCTTCCGAGCTAAATATTGCACAATCCTGCTGACGAATAAGACCAACCAAAATTCTCAGAAGAACATTGATGAAGCAAAAGAGCATTTCAACAATGCCAGCAAGGATCAAGACATTGATGTGGTCAAGTTAATTGATGCTTTCAATGAATGATGACGAGCAAACATTTCCTTTGATGTGTATCTGAAACAAACAACCTTTTTTTGTCTGTCAGCTTGAAGCTGCAAAACAATATTTTTGTCTTTTAAGTATGATATGCTTAGTATGCCCGAATTTAGCTAATTACTTATATCAAATCTCTGTTTTACGTTTATGTATAAGTGATTTTTATTAAATGCTACGAAATAATATAAAAAATGCATGCCCATAATTTACGAAAAACATGTCTAAATATTTCTTAGAAAATGCATTTCTATAATTTATAAAATGCTAAAAGTACAAAAAATGTATCATGATTACTTAAAAAATGCATCAATGATTTGTGATAAGTATCTATATTTTCTAAACATTATTATTAATTTTTTATCATTAATTCAACTTGCACTCTTCTATGAACAAAAAATTTTAAACCATTACAAAATATATCAAACAGACATTAGAAACATAAAAAATATAAACTCAAAAAGTAATTTAATTATTAAAACTGTTGTTTATTAAAAAATGCATACCAAATGTACGAAAAATACAAACATCATGTCTATTGCTAAAAAAAACTGAAATCTAATAAAAATGCTCTAGTCTTTCTTTCCACAAATCTTGGCATCATGATTAGTCAATAACTTGTATTTTGCACAACGTCGTTTCGCATTTTCCAACGCTTGCTTTCTCCTTTCTTGAAATAATCCGGCTACCACTACCCTTAGTTTTCACAATATTTGGTGGAAGAATATCAATTTTCTCAGGAACTGCAGCTCCATAAAATTCTTCAAATAACTTTTTTTTTATCAGCAACAACAGATGGTGAAGTTATGTCAATTATGCAGCTACCCACATCATCAACCCCAGATAGAAATTTAGACAAATTATCAATATCATCATCTATTCTTTGAATCCAACCAAAGACTGAAGACATAATTGTATTCACCATCCCCTGTTTGTCATCAACAACAACAAATTGTACCACACCATCCAATAAAACGACGTGTACACGTTTAACATGAGCAATTTTCTGACATCGTCCACCAACATACTTATCTGGAATAGACTGAAGCTCTTTATTCTTCAATGCAAAAAAGATGTGTCGACACAAAATCCACATCCTTCCAAACATCTTGCATGAAGAGACATAAGTATTTTCATCCTTATTACATATAACACTGAAATTATTACCAAATTCACATTTGAACTTATATTTTTCAATGTTATCTACACCAATAATCTCCAACATAGAGCAGTCAAAACAAGATTGTTGGGAAAATTATCTAAGTTTCCCTTCCCCAGTTGATAGCTTA
>JAPKLW010001077.1:193723-239075 GCA_026898455.1 Plectranthus barbatus | reverse complement strand
ATTTCCGCTGCGTAACGTTATACACTCTGATAAACCGGGACCAACAAAGATGCAACAATTTCTTCCTGAACACGTTTAAAAATCTTCGAAGTAAACAACTTAGTATAATGTTTTTCGATAGCTAGCTTTGTAGACAATATAGGAACACCAGTCTTGTCAATATAATTCAATTTGGCATGACGGTGTCTTTGAGCATCAAGCGCATTATTATAATGCATCCAAAACTGCATCAAATTAAATTGAGACCTAGTATAAATTTTGAAAAAATGGTCCTCACTCTCTGAAATAGATGTTGTTCGAACCAATCCACTCATTCCAAAATCTCTAAAAAATGCTGGTACCCAATAATATATACTCTCAAACGTTGTCTTAAACCATGGATTATTAACCAAACCAAATTTCTTGGTTCAATCAGTTCTGACCACACACAATCTTTTAGAATTTTCTTAAATAACTCATTAGAATGAAAAGCTTTTGAAATCTTATCTGCAAGTTTCAACATGATGTGCCACATACACCAACGATGACGAAGTATTGAACAAAACTCGTTCCACAGCCACCTTCATTCCCAAGTCTTGATCAGTAATAATCAAACTTGGTGTTATTCTCATACAATCAACAAAATTTTCAAATATCATCATCATATCATCTCAAAAAAAAAAAAAAAATTTCAAATACCCAAGAAAATGATGTACCATCTTCATTTGACAATAAACCAGCAGCAAAAGAAATAAGCATTCCATGATTATCCTTACCAGTAAATGGAACAAAAATCATACAATACCTATAAAACAAAATACATAGCTTTAATTCATATATAAATGAGAAAAAAAAAGCATAACACAATGTAAAATAATGCATATATATACTATTAAAAATGTAGTGTATATAGTAATTTAATGCACAAAACTAATAATAATACTACCTACAAATTAAATGCATTAATGCATCAAAGAAAATGCATACAAATAGTATGCATAGCATCAATGCATATATAAATGACAGAAAATGCATTACAATATATGTGAGAGATGTGCCGTAAATATTCATTTAATGAACAAACTAACAATTATACTGGATATAAAATAAATGCATTAACACTTACAAACAAATATGGACAAAAAAAATTAAAAATGTTATATAAAATGTAAAATAAACAGAAAGAAACTTACTTGTTCATCGAATAAGTTGTATCAAAAGCAACAACGTCACCAACCATAGGATAATTCCTTCTTGAAATAGGATCACACCAACCTTTTTAATTTTTCCTCAGAGTCAATCTCATATTCATAAACAAATCCTTCACAAGCATCTTTTTCCTTTGCATAGAGCCATCCACAAAAGCCCTCATATCTCGAGAAAGATTTCGCACTTCCATAATTGAACAGCCAACACCAACATTCCCCCAAAGCAACTCGGATAGTAATTTATATGAATTAATGGTCCAATGCTAGCTTTAGCATAATCTAAAATAAATATTTGGTGCATAATATCAAGATTACGGTTAACCTTCATAAAAAGTTTATCTTGTTCCTCCACCAACTCATGATTATGCTCCTCAATAAAACTATGAACCATATATCCAACAATAGATTCATATTTAAAAACAATCTTAGCATCACATTCATATCTCATAGAAATACGCCATTTTTTACTACTAAATTCTTTACCTAAATTTCTCTTACCAACTTCACCACCATACTTTTCACCTTGTCGATTACATACCATATATCGCCAAATAACTAAACCATCGGTCTTTGTCGCACTTGACAATCGAATATCAAAACCAAAAATACGTGCATAACTCCCGTAAAATTCAACAGCTTCATCCAATTAGGTAAAATATTTTCCTTTTCTCGGTTTCAAAGATTCATCACAAATAGGAATGAACTTATCTGAAAAAATTAATACATTAATGATGATTATAAGTTATAATAATGCAATACACACGCTAAATATACAATATTTCAGTTTTGTATAACAATACAAATACAACAATATAATAAAACAAGCAACATTCATACAATCTATCAATGTAAACAAACAACAGTCATAGATAAAATATCATATTTTTTAAAAAAAACGTAGGCATAAAATCAAATAAAACAATAAAAACAGAACAAATAAGAACAGCCTCACGTAAATAAGGATTCAGACTCTTAATAATATTCAGCAAACTTCAAAGCACAAGTCAAAACAGGATCCACAACCCAAGTCTAATGAAGTTAGTTCATGGCTAAAGAAGAGAAACACAGAATAATAAGCAGATTTCTCGCAAAATCTTAAACAATCGACGAAAATCAAATCATGATTATAACCAAGAAGAAACGAACAAAAAATATTGCAATTTTCATACCTCGCTCCCCGCCAGCCATCATATTTTGTCTCGCTCTCAGCCAAAAAACACAAAACAAGAGAAACGAAGGATCATCGAAAAAGAACAGCAAAAATTTAAAGAAACTATCGCGATCCTCTTCAAATCTTAAGCTCGCGTTCAAATATGGAAAAATCTGTTAAAATTTCTACGAATCCCGCTAGCTTAGGACAGTTACCAAAATTAAAACAACAATTACCATCTTACCCTTTTATTAAAATTTTCGGCCAAATTAATTAAAGGAGTTTGAATAATCTGGTGCGTCGATTTAGAAAAATAAACTGCCCAGATTCATTCTCATTTAGCATGAGAAAAGTTTTTATTATATGATCACTGCTCTCTCTCTATGTATATATTATTGTATCGTTAATATAGTCAATTATATTAAATTACTTTATAGATTTTGATCTATAAAAATTTGTAATATTGTGACTTGTTATGTTAAAAAAGCATAGGTATTTAGATATTGTTTTAACTAATTAGTATTAATTATATAAAATATTTAGGATCATTATTGTTTAAAAGCATAGGTTTATTCCACATGGGGAAATAACTTTAAGTATAAAAAAAATAATAAATATTATTTGTGTACAATCTTAAAATATATTTTTTGATATTTACTCAAATCATTATTATTCTTTTTGTTACTTCATAAGTTCATATGAAATATACAGTGAAATATGAAGTTTTTTTTAGCAGAATAAAGAATAAATTATGCAATTATGTCTTTTGTGAACGGAAATCGTTAGTTACTAAATCTTTAAATTTAACGTGTAAAAAATATATATTTAATTTTATATACTAATTATTTTCTGATGAATGATATGACCTTTTATTAGAACTTGCTCAAACTTGAGTGCATCCATCTGCGTCCCACCAAATCTTTCAATTTATAAGATTTTCAATCCATGAAGTTGTTTATTTCTATGTGTTTATTTTCTAGATTTTTTTTTTTTTTTCATTTTATCTATCTTTGCTTATACGAAAAAGTTAAAATTGAAAATTGAGATATGCTCCTATTCTCGAACTATAGTTTCCAGCCTTCCACCTTCGAACGTGTGTTTTCTCAACAACCACAACTCATTTGTGATACACACACAGAGTTACACAACACTTCGGAGAGGCTGGCTTGCATAATTATTTGTATGTTCGTCTCAACATACCATGCACTCACATCATCATGCACTTACGAAAAAGTATGTTATTTTTTTATTCTTTTTTTTTTAAACTACAAAAGATATTGAAACAATTTTAGATTTGAGAATTATCTAATATTATTTTACAATTTTGATAGAATACATTCTTTTGTGCATTTCTGAAATTAGCTATCTATGTATTTAACTAAATAAAATTTCTATCTTTCAAGTTTTCAAAACACAAGAATACATTTTAAAATTGGTATTTTTTTTAACCCTTCTCCTTGGATAGCAATGTGGAAAATAATAGATTGATTGTAACTTGCCATTTAGTATTTCATGATTATTTTTTTTAGGGTTGAATACTTTTATTGCCGAAATCGGATTACTTCATCGCCCAACACATCTTGTCGCAAGATCCCTCAAGAATAGCCGGTGACTCATGCGTGTGCGCGAATTCTCGACAACTAAATTTCCAATAAAAACAAAGTTAAGTTATGGGACATATATATCAATTCTAAGAAAAGAAAGTAAATTCTACGAATACGAAGTTTTGTGAGACAAATATCAATTATAGGAGAAGTAAGAATGAATAAACAATGCGAAGATAAAAATGAGTAAGCAAAAGTACTGGAATGAAAATGGACAATTGTAAAGGTATATATAGTGTAATGGATTTGGATTTGGACATGAAAATAATTTTAGGCGTGATATTTTAATTTTGAATTTGAAATGACAACAAATTATGGAGAGGACAATCATGAGTGTGCGCAGAAACCTATGTTGAATTACGATGATAAGCATGATTGAGGAAGAAACGAGAAGGAAATTATTTCTTTCATTCTAAGTTATATCAATTGATACAATTCTAATATATAGAGATAGAAGAAGAAAATAAAAGGAAAAAAATCAATACAAATAAAAAAAGGATCTTGAATATCTTTCCCTAATTGAGTTGATCTTGATTGATTTCCTTGATTCTTGATTGATTTCCTTGATTCTTTCCAACACTCCCCCTCAAGTTAAGTATCGGGATTCCCTATACTTAACTTGCCCAGAACTTCTGAGAAACTCTTGGAATCCACAACTTTAGTTAGAATGTCAGCCAACTGATCTTTTGAGGAAACAAACGGCAGTGCGATCGTACCATCATCGATCTTCTCCTTTATGAAGTGCCGGTCGACCTCCACATGTTTAGTTCGGTCATGTTGAACCGGGTTACCAGAGATACTTATGGCAGCCTTGTTGTCACAAAAGAGTCGACAAGTCTTCCCAGAAAAGTGCCCTAGTTCTTTCATAAGTTTTCTCAACCACATAACTTCTGTTAAACCACTTTTGATACCTCTGAATTCTGCTTCTGCACTTGACAGTGCAACAACCTTTTGCTTCTTGCTCCTCCAAGAGACAAGATTCCCCCCAACTACAACAAAGTAGCCGGCTGTGGATTTTCTGTCAATTGGGTTTCCGGCCCAATCTGCATCAGTGTAAGCCTGGATTTCGAGGTTATCCGATTTTCTGAAGAGGACCCCAAAATCAACTGTACCTTTTAAATATTTTATAATCCTCAGGGCAGCTTCAAGGTGTTCAACTTGAGGATGGTGCATGAATTGACTGACAATTCCCACGGCATAAGATATATCGGGGCGAGTGTGAGAGAGGTAGATGAGACGTCCCACAAGTCGTTGATACTGACCTCGATCGACATCATCGGCTTTTTCCTTGATTTGAAGCCCATGGTTAACCGCGATTGGGGTGGTCGCTGGCTTGCAGTCAAGTAGTCCAGTTTCAGCAATGAGATCAAGAGTGTATTTTTTCTGATTAATTAAGATGCCACGTTTTGATCTCAGAACTTCAATCCCTAGGAAGTATTTTAACCTTCCCAGATCTTTCATCTCGAATTCCTTAAACAGATTCACCTTCAATTTTATAATCTCCTCTGTATCATTCCCTGTCAGAATCATATCATCAACATAAATGATTAGACAAGTTAGTAAATCTCCTCTTCGTTTGATAAACAATGTATGATCAGAGTTGCTTTGCTGGAAGCCTAATTTCTTCATAACAGCTGTAAACCTTCCAAACCAGGCTCTAGGAGATTGCTTGAGACCATAAAGAGTCTTCTTGAGCCTACAGACTTCATCTTCTTTGAACTCATGAGAAAAACCCGGAGGAGGTAGCATATACACCTCTTCCTTCAGATCTCCACGCAGGAAAGCGTTTGTGACATCGAACTGGTGGAGAGCCCAATCTTTGGTTGCAGCAATTGATAAAAGAACCCTGACTGTATTCATCTTGGCTACTGGAGAAAAAGTCTCGGCATAGTCAATTCCGTAGGTCTGTGTGTACCCCTTGGCTACCAACCGAGCCTTGTATCGTTCAATAGACCCGTCTGACTTTCTCTTGATAGTGAAGACCCACCTACATCCAATAGGTTTCTTTCCTTCGGGAAGTCGGCACTTGTCATATGTGTTGGTTCTGTTCAAGGCATCCATTTCTTTCTGAATCACTTCTTTCCAGTGTGGTATACTCAGTGCTTCCACTTCGGAGGGAGGTATCTCCTCCGTGTACAAGGCTTTTTCATAAGTTGTGGCCTCTTTTGAAAGATTAACTTTAACAAGAGATCTAATAGGATACTTGCTGCGTCGACTTTCTCTTTCAGGAGAGTACCGTCTGGGAGGTATACCTCTTGTACTTCGAGGGGGAAGTACATATTGTTCCTGCAAAACAGTCACCTCGGGTTCCAGTTCTCTTAATTCAACAGGTGAGATAGGTAAATCAGAGAAAGAAGGAGATTCAACAGGTGAGATAGGTAAATCAGAGAAAGGAGGGGGATTATTACTATCACCAGAGGATACCAAGTTTTCAGGAGATCTTGGAGGTAGCACTTCAAGCTGGATTTGTTCTGAGTTTTCTGTGGGTTGATCAGAAGGTACCTGCCCTTTTTCAGGATCGTCGGAAGGAACACTTAGAAGCCAACTTAGATGGTCACTACTATTCTCCCCCTGAGCACTAGGGTGGCTTCGAAAAAAATACTCTGCCTCAAGGAAGTCGCAGTGTATGGTAGTGATGACCTGTCGGGTTTTTGGGTTGTAGCACCTATACCCCTTTTGATTAACCCCATAACCAACGAATACACACTTTTCAGCACAAGGTGCAAATTTGGTGCGCTCGTGTTTCGGAATATGAACAAAGACAGAACAACCAAAAATTCTGGGTTCAAGAGTAAGAGCGAAAGGAATAGTGACACAGGAGGAAAGGTATTGTAATGGTGTTTGTGATTGGAGAATTTTTGTAGGTAACCTATTGAGAAGATAGACACTAGTAGCTACAGCTTCAGGCCAAAGGGTGGTGGGAACACCAGATTCTAACATCATAGTACGAGTCATCTCTAAAAGGATCCTATTCTTTCTTTCTACAATCCCATTTTGTTCAGGGGTATAGGAGCAAGAGGTTTGGTGCAAAATGCCTTTTTGTTGACAAAAATTGATCATAGAGGTATTAATGAACTCACGTCCGTTATCGGAGCGAAGAATCTGAATTTGTTTTTTGAACTGAGTTTGCACCATAGCATAAAACATAACAAACTTCTCAAAAACCTGAGACTTGGTTTCTAAGAAATAGATCCAGGTCATCCTAGAGCAGTCATCAACAAATAGAAGGAAATATTTAAAGCGATTGCCTCCTAAACACGGAGCTGGACCCCACACATCAGAATGAACAAGAGAAAAAATATCATTGACTCTCTTATTTTTAGCCGGAAACGAATGTCGGTGGCTTTTGGCCATAACACAAGAATCACAAGAAAGCTTAGTGTTGGTAGCTAAATTAGGAAACAGTAACTGTAAATACCCTTTAAAAGGATGTCCTAACCGTCTATGCCACAACCAAATTTCCCTATCAGCCGATTTATGAGTAAGTAAAGCGGTACCATTTTGATCAACCTCATCGACACAGTACAGTCCCTGCTTCTCAGTGCCACGCCCAATGATCTTCTTCGTCCTGATATCCTGCAAAAGACAGAAGGACGGGTTTATAATAAGGGTGCAATTTAATTCTCGAGTGATATGGCTGATGGAAAGGATTTTATGAGAAGAGAAGGAACAAGAAGGCAGTTAGAAAGGCGTAAGGTAGGAGAAATTTGCACCGTTCCTGATCCTACTACGGGTACTAGATCCCCATTGGCGGTTTGGATATGAGTTTTATTGGTTTTGGAAAGGTTTAAAAAATCATTTTTGTCGAACGACATAGTATCTGTGGCCCCACAATCGAAAATCCATCCCCCGGAAAAAGGTTTTTGCATAGGGTTGGTTTTACTACTATAATTACCTAAGGAAATATTATTAATAAGGTTTGGAGGGGTGAGCTTGAAAGAATTAAAAACAGAGGGGTTAAAATCAAGAGAACTGAAATTAGAGGGACTAAATTGCAAGGAATCATAATAATAAGGGAAATTTGGGTTTGGTATTTTCCCAAACCCTCTACCTCCACCGATCGACTCCTTGCCTCCTCCACAGTCAGCCGTCCGGCTTGCCTTCCTCCTGTCGCCGGTCGCCGTCAGCCAACCGCCACACCAGGCCGACGCACTGCAGGAGCCAAATCGTGCCTCGTCGTCTCCAGCAGCAGCAGCGCCAGCGCCGCCAAAACGGGCCGCCGTACCCCCTAGACCGCCGAAGTCGGCCGCTGAGCCGCCGACTCCTCTTAAACCAACCGCCGATCCCTCTTTTCCCTCTGACATCTTTGCTTGGATCTGAAGCAGGTATCCGACGGACTGAGTTCCCAAGGCTTGACTTTTTCTTTTTTTTTTTGCTTTGGTTAGAACGAAGATGAACTTGTCGTTCTGAGTTCTTGGTTAGGATTGGTTTTGATTTTTGGTTTGAAGGGTTTTGAAGGCTATGACGAATCACAGATTCTAAGCCTGGTTTTATTTTCTCTGTCTGCAGAGTCAGGATTTTACTCCTGCTCTGATACCATGTTGAATTACGATGATAAGCATGATTGAGGAAGAAACGAGAAGGAAATTATTTCTTTCATTCTAAGTTATGAATCAATTGATATAATTCTAATATATAGAGATAGAAGAAGAAAATAAAAGGAAAAAAATCAATACAAATAAAAAAGGGATCTTGAATATCTTTCCCTAATTGAGTTGATCTTGATTGATTTCCTTGATTCTTGATTGATTTCCTTGATTCTTTCCAACAACCTATATATAGATTGAATGCTAAAAGCTAATTTTGAAGATAATAGTTTAAAATGTGGAACAAAATATTTGGTGAGAATACAAAGCAAAAATCATATCATGATGGTGTGGCGTGGACACAATATAACCTGTGCATGGGAATTCTTGAGCGGGAGTTTACCCTCGCTACAGTTTTCGACAATTGTGTTTTAGTATATTAGATATATTTAGTTTAAATTGATATACTATTTAAACTAAATACAATTATATAACTCAAAACTTAATTAATTAATATCATCTTAAATATTAAAAGTAAATTTTAGTATTATAATTGTAAAAAATATGTTAATATAAATAATAATTGGGTTATTGGGCCAATCCGTTGGGTTTCGGGCTGTACCCTATCGGGCCTCGGGTTTCGGTCCCAGGCTAGTCGGGTTAAATTTTTTTCGGGACAAAATATCTCCATCCTAACCTGCATTTTGGCTAGGGTTAATCAGGCCAACCCGCGTGTTTCGGGCTAAATTGACATGCCTACTTAATATTATTTACATCCTCATCAGTGGCCAAATCCAACCGAACTTTTTAATTAAAATATTAATTTCTCTTGTTCAATATAATATAAAATTTAAAAATATTTTAAATTCTTAAATAAATAAATAAATTGTTATGCACTAATAATGCATAATTTACTTACAAATAAAAAATGGCAATGATTAATGCAAAATAATATACCAAAATACAAAAATAACACATGAAAATCTAATTATAAGTATATGAATTATAAATTATATATTTAATTACCAACATCAAATTTCTCTCAAGGAAATTAAATTTTTTTTTGGAATGAAAAACAAAAGCAATTCAAAAAATTTGAGATGTTGTGAAATGTAATTCTCCTACACTCTACTTATAGAATTTTTGTTAATGAGTTTAAATATTTTTATAATTATTTAAATTATATAAAAATAAGTGTCACCCACTAAGAGGCTAATAGCATCTCCAATCCTACTATATACCCAAATCCATACTCAAAATTTGAGTTTTTATGCTCCAACCCTACTTGAAATAAAGACCCATTTCGAGTTTTACAGTTTCTCTCTCCTCCCATAATCGCATATTTGTGTTACTACTGTTCCCTACCGTATAAAGTTTTTTATTTACAATGTATTTCTTATACTTATTAAATTTTACTTTTCTATCTTTTTATGTTTTGTTTAATTTTCTTGTGTTGTAGTGTTGACTTTTGTCCAATTTTTTTTCATTTGTTAATTTATTTATTTTATTAAATTTTATCAGTTTTTATTTTTTAAATAAATATTAAAATAATTTTATTTTTCAATTAAATAAATATTAAAATATCAATTGCTCAATTAGAAATTTATAGTTTGTTTAGTGTGTTTTAATGTAATTTTATAATCAAATTGTTTAGTTATTTAATTTTTATTAATAATAGTTTATATTTTTAAATTATAAACTATATCATAATAACTTATTTTATTTAAAATTAATGAAGGGGTCAAATTGTAAATTTGATAAATATATTGTTAGCATTTGAAAAATATAAAAAGTAATAAAAAAACAATATACTAGAAAATATTCTTTTGGGTTTGAGTATGATATTTTGAATTGAAGATAAATTACTGTATTTTGAATTTAATTTTGGTATTTCAGGTTGGAGATGATCTAAGGAGTGCCACATGTACCTACATTAATTGAATTACAGTGGGCATGCAGAGTGCAATTTGGCGGACGATCGCTTGTGGCCAAACAATTCAAAAGTTATTTCTTTATTTTTTAATTTAAAATTTTTTACCTTTGTTAAAGTCTGTAGGGTTTGAGTCTACGATGGACAACACGAGTTGCCATTAATTAATTTCTTGCCAAGGATCGTTCTTAGGATATCAAGAATAAATTTCAATTAAATAAACCATGCGATCCTATGCATACTCCTACAAAATTGATTGCAGATGATGGATTTAGGAAATACCTGATTTCACCGTTTGATCTACAGATCTAGATCGGAGCCAATAACGATGAAATAAGCTTAGATCTGAGATAGAACGCCGGCGATGGATAGTTGTTCCTACATATCTGATCTTCTAATCTGTTCCCTTGCTCCTTGGAAATCTGGTGAGGATTATCTACCAAGTTGAATCCGAGATCTGGAGGAATCGATCAGTTCCTCCCTTCCGGATTGCCGCCGCCGTCTCTCTCAATGTTTAATATACTGAACAGTCTCTAGTGATCTGATAGAGAGAAGGCCTTTATATAGTGTTAGGGTTTTGAGAAACCCTAACCCTAATGGGCTGTGAGCAGTTCATGGGCCAGACCAGGGACCAGATGCAAATAATAAAGTGGGTCCTCTTTATTAATTAATCCTTCATTGTTCAACCCAAAACATAATTAATTAATAAAACATTGTTTTAACCTTCACCATGGTAACAATGCTGACTCGCCCCTTTATTACCACGTTATTAGGAACGGGTTGCACCAAACTAACATGATCCACATATTTAAGGTTTTAGACATTCATTAATTAATTTGGCTTATGACAATCAGTCACAATTAATTAATCTCTTATTTCCTGAGTAATACCACTCACTCTTTTTCACTTATGTCTGAATTAAATAATTCAACCTGCATGGTTTAGCATAATGAACCTTGTGAGCTCCTCAGGGAATGTCACCATCCTGAAACGGATATGCTTACCTAAACGTCCAGCCTAAGCAGGCCACACACAAATTGCCAACACTAAAAATACAAGTATTAGAGTACATGTAAGACTCGCCACTCTAGTAAATCAAAGTGTGGTCAATCTGTGTGTGCCCTTTATCCTTCAGTTAGGTTTAAGATCATAGGAAATATGCTAGGGATCTGGCTCATTCGTATGTCAATGAGAATGGCACATCCCACTATTGATCCCATCAATACATAACCATGTACCGACACATCAAGTAGCTAGGATAAGCTCACTTATGAACCGATGTGCCGCAGCTAAGACCGACAGCCTATCCAGGGACCTCAACTATGATACTGTTTATATCTCGCTAGGTCAAACGACTCATATGATCATCTGTGATCTCCTACACACCATATGATCATCCCTATAGGCGAGATAATAGGATATTATGGTTCGTTGTATGTTTGTTTCATTAGACAACGAGCATTGTTGTGGCAACATATATGAAGACCAATGTACAAAACACTTAATCATATATGCTTTCAGTATATAATCCCAACAAAGTCAACCACTGTGAATGGTCTTATCTTGTGCCCCTTTTCTTTATTTATTTATTATTATTTAATTTATTTATTTTGAAAATATTTTGGCCTATTAATATTTTATATTTATTTATTATAATACTAAATCTAAAACATTCTAATTTTCAATGTATTCATTTTTTATTTTATTTTATTAGTTGATTGAACTTACTTTATGCTAAGCGCTTCGAGCTCTGAGTTGGACAACCTGTAAAACTTAAAATGATATCGAGAAATTAAATTGATTAACATTAAATTAGTAATAATTATGATACTAATTATTATAAAAAGATTTGGGGAATTACTGGGCACACTAAGCAGCCTCCTCCGGTGTTGAGAGCTTATAGTTTTTCCCGAATTGTCGAACTAGTTTAGTAAACGCCCGTAAGAATCACTATTGAAGATCTGCAGTGACTGTTGCATTATTTCTAGGATAGAGATAACACCAATAAATTAACTCGAGCGTAGAAATTGTGAGTCTCATGTTCAAGAAATAACATATGATAGACTATGTGCGAACTTGTTGGAAATCGTGAGAGATTTGGACTCTTCGTCATAGTATGTTCAAGATCATCCAAGTTCGTCTTGATTCGTTAGAGTTCGTAACCTCTCTTATGGAAGTGCTTTGTCTATTCACAGACGAAGTAGAAGAGGTTTCAAAATTGTAACCGTTTAGAGATATTTTAGCATCGTCTAATCTAATGCGTCTCTTTTCTGAAAGGAGCATGTCATTTTTTCAAAAATCATGCACCTATACGTCCTTTTTTGGCAAATGATGTCGACATCTTGCTTTTGTGTTTGAATGGCTCTTCTAGTTCGAGGAATCTAAACTGGTTTTTGCTTCGTAAGTCTTTAATACATCTCCATTCTTAAAGACTGGTCTTCTGTGATTCTTCTAACCTGTTCTCTTTGTCTCTTCGTGCGAGTATGAACTGACTGTGTAAACTGGGGATGATCTAGACTGGTGTCTTCGGTCAGTTTCTCTGAGTCATCAGCTCTAAACTGGAAGCTGGTATCTCCTTACTCGACACAATCCAAACTTGGGGTTTTGGATTTCCACCCAGGTTGTCTTAGTTAGTATTGGTCCCGAGATCGAAGTGTTTGAATATGCAACTGAAGTTTTTAAATAGCTTGCACTCTGAAAACTGAATCATAGATTTCCAGTTTTTAGTTTCGAAAAACTTGAATTAACTAGCATTGTCTCTAATATTTTTAAGTTACAAGTTTTCAGTTATACACTTCAATACTTAGAAAGAATTGAAGGTTTCAAATCAGCTTGAAAACTAGATTACAAAAACTTAAATAAAATGATAAACGAGATAAAATATTTATAGTGGTTCGGATCCTTAAGTCCTACGTTCACTCTTCGGAACTTAAAATTCACTAAGTTGCAATTTACAAGATGTCATGGTCTATAGCTAGCCCGTTGAATGCCAATGTCCGCCGGTCTACTAGCGCACTCGCCCAGAAACTTGCTCCGCTCTTTCTTCAATCTTAAAGTGAGGACGCACCTCGCAACCTTCAATCTGAAATGAGATGTTTACTGTTCTTCCCAAAATGTCCTGTGGTTGGCAGTTGCCCGTGATAATCAGGATTCCAATAAGGAAAATTGATTGTTGTGTATATTACTTGAAAAGTAATAACACCAAATGAATAGCTTGGGTTTTTAGTTCAACATAGTTTCTGCTTGTTTGCACGTGAGTGTTAGATTCGTGGATTCTATGCTGATCTGAAGATATGGCTTGCTATTTATAGGCTGATTAGAGGACTGTTTGAATTTTTTGTCCATTATAGACAAATGGCATGTTGTCCAATAGAGACAAATGCCATGTTGTCCATTAGAGACAAATGGCATGCTGTAGCAGTCTGCTCTGTTATGCTTTTGCTTTTGTGCAGTGTACTTTTACTTGCTCTGTCAAAGCTAGTTCGCCAGTTCAAGGAACCCATAACTGAATTATTCCTCGTCCATGATTTTTGGTAGACATTCTTTAAGGAATCTTGTATAAGACTCGAGTTCCACTCAGATTCCTTTTTTCTTCTCGCTTTTCATGCGCTCTTCGTAGCTTTGAAACTGAAAAATTGATTCCTCTAGTTTTCTAGTTTCCTTCCATTGTGAAACAGTTGGTCTTAACATACTCTTCCTTGAACCTCTACGATATTTCAAGTTTTATGCCTTAGTGTAGATTCGCCGATGAAAATCCAGTTTCCAATAGCTAGTCTTCTAGTTCTTTTCTTTCTAGTTCCGAAACTAGACTTTTGATTTCAAGTTTATAGTTTCTTCCATTTCAGTTCTGAAACTAGACTTAAGACATCTCGATCTATATTCTAGTTTCTAGTTTAGAAACTAGATTTCTGTCTTCTCGATATTCATAGCTTCCAGTTTCTAGTTTCTTCACTTCCAATTTCCAATTTCTCTATTACAACTCAAATCATCCTATACAAGAATTATATGCAGAAATTGACTATAAACTAAAAGCTAGTTTTGATACACCAAAATATCAAATAAAGGAGTGAACCAGTTTCCTAGTTTCTAACAGTCAAGCTTTATCACCTCTATTACAACTTGATGCAAATCCTAACAGGACTTTACATTTCTTATGCTAACTAAGCTAAATTAGAGGCACTTTATTTGATTTTTTTATACATTTTGACATATCAAAACAACAAATAAGTAGGAATACTTCGTAATAATTTTTATATATTATCATACAAATTCATATTATGACTATAATTGTATATATACAAATAAAATTGACTCAGTTGTATGAATCTCCAAGTTTTGTATAGAAATAATTATTATGGCTATAGTTTTATAAAACTTGCATATAATTATAATCATAATCCAGTAGTTATATAAATACTATTATTAGACTATATAAATCTCCAAAACTTGTATATAAATAATTATTACTGTTATAATTCATATTTATAGTCATAATTAGGTATTTATAATTATATAAATACCATAATTAGATTATATAAATATCTAGTTTTATATAAAATTAATTATTACGACTATAATTTTATAATGTTCATATATAATTTTAGTCATAATATGGAAATTATTGATTACACAAATTTATATAATATATATTGAATTTCAATAAAACTACTGTATTTATATAATTATCAAATTATAAATTACGGAATTATTAATTACTAAATCAATAATATTTGAATAAAGGCAAAGTCTCAGATGAGACGGTCTCATCATTTTTATTGTGAGACGAATTTAATGAAATGATGTATTTCTTTATTGCAAATGATGTATTTCTTTGTTGCAAATAATGTAATTCTTAAAAATAAAATGATGTATTTAACGTATTGAAATGATGTATTAAGATCCGTCTTACAATAAAAAAAACCAACTCTTGAATAAATGCTGCTATAATTCTTCCAAAAACAAATAACGGAAGAGCTTTATATTTAATAGAACTTAAATAAAAAGAAGTATAGAGGGCAAAATGATTAACTAAAATTTTATTTAAGAGACTCTCGCATATTTTATTTTTCGAAATGAATTATTGCATAAATGGATTGTTTTTGGATCTCTGCCTACAGATACTCACAATCAATCAATTCTTAAAATTTAAAACTGATAATCGACCAATTAAAAAAAAATTATTGCCCAAATCACTTATTATTTACAATCAATTTCAGAAAAATAAAAAAAGTTGTTTATTCCAAATAGAAAACACTGAAATATAGCACATCTATGTCGCGCGCTCTCTGCTTGGCCGGTAGGGAAACGCTGGCACGCACGACTCATGCTCCGTTCATTCTCTCTCTAAAACAAAAATTCAAACGCTTTCTCTCTCATCCACCTCCTGCAATCACAAACCGGACGCCGCGCCTATCTAGGGTTTCTCCTATAAGCACTCGCGCGATCTCCAACACCAGATCTTATTCCAAAAATTGAGATATTTCGCGTAATTGGTTTACTTGAAATTGCAATTTCCAAACACGAAATCAGCCGACTCCATGGCGGAAGAGCAATTGTCGGGGGCGGCGAACAACGGCACTGCGGCGGCGCCGCTGGGGAACTCAGTGATACCAATAGTGAATAAGCTGCAGGACATTTTCGCGCAGCTTGGGAGCCAGTCGACGATCGAGCTGCCGCAGGTGGCGGTGGTCGGAAGCCAGAGCAGCGGCAAATCTAGTGTTTTGGAGGCGCTGGTTGGACGCGATTTCCTTCCGCGTGGCAGTGATATATGCACGCGCCGCCCGCTGGTTCTGCAGCTGGAGCAGAAGAAAAGTATGGGCGATGGAACTGGCGAGGAGTGGGGGGAGTTTCTGCATTTGCCCGGGAAGAAGTTCTTTGATTTCAATGAAATCCGGAAGGAGATTCAGGTCGTTTTCTTGTATAATATGTTCATCAAAGCGGTGATATTATGTGGAAATTATTATTGTTCATAATTAGAAAACTGAAGTTTTAAAACAGTTGAGCATCGACTTAATCTTATGATTTGAGGAACTTTATCGAAAATATAGGTTTTATAACACGAATATAGTTGTTGACACAAGGATAGGGCTTGAAAGTTGAAACTAAATAATTAGTTTTTCTGGGGTTTTGTGGTGGGGTCCGGGCACACTATTTTTCATGAAGCGTGTCCAATATATGACTTGGGTAAGATGCATTTGATCTGAACTTAATATATGTAAACGTAGTTTGACCAAATATTGCTTCAATGGAGAAACTATACATACGGGAATATGATTCGGAGTAACAGAGTACGGGTATGAACTAAAATAAATAAGCAGTAAATAAAATGCATGTGTCTGCATGTGCTTGTATACACACATGTACTGAAAATTGAAGCACATTATAATTGTCATTAGTAAATTTTTGAGGTTTGAAGGTAGCGAGCTGCATTGTGTATGATTATTAAAAGAACAGATATGATTAGTTTTTGGAGAGCAGAGGAGAGGAAAAATGGGTGACAAAACAGTAAAGTTCAACTGTAAAAGATGGAAACATAATGTATTTGTAAAACTTTAAACTACTTTAATTGAGTTTATTTTTTCTTTAGATTTTCCTTTTAGAGGAAGGGTTATATGTGGGTCAGTGAACAATCCAGAATATTTATGTCACCATGAAGGTAGGGTCTTCATCTCTTTGAATGTGATGCCTGGCTGTATTTCAGTAATTGATTATCTCAAATATGTTGTTTAGGCTGAAACTGAGAGAGAAGCCGGAAGAAACAAAGATGTTTCAGACAAACAAATCCGTTTGAAGATTTTCTCCCCAAATGTACTAGACATTACTCTTGTGGATCTACCGGGCTTAACTAAAGTTCCAGTGGGCGATCAGCCACCAGATATTGAAGCACACATTAGAACAATGATAATGTCATTTATCAAGGTTCCAAGTTGCTTGATACTGGCTGTTACACCAGCTAATTCAGATCTGGCAAACTCAGATGCACTTCAAATGGCTGGAATGGCTGATCCTGATGGTAGCTTCCTTTTTTTCATAATCATTTTCTTTAGCATCCTTTAAATGGTAGATTATAGCTTCTTTTATAGTGTTGTATCTGGACTGGATTTCATGTATTGAAGTTTATTCCTGCAGGTTATAGAACAATTGGTGTAATTACTAAGGTGAGGTTTTACTTTATAATTAGATTGAATGAACTTATAGTCATCATGTACTGTTGTTCTTATGTGGGTGGCACTTTGTTGTTTCAGTTGGACATTATGGACAGGGGTACTGATGCTCGCAACTTTTTGCTCGGAAAAGTTATTCCACTTCGGCTTGGTTATGTAGGTGTTGTGAATCGCTGTCAAGAGGTATTTTTCTTATTCACACAAATTGTTATGTTAATAGGTTTTAAACAATACGGTATTCATTTAACTCCTTATTTTAAGCCTTTAGTTTTTATAATTATGCTGTCATTGATAGATGTGAGTTTATCCTCTTTCTGTGACAATAAACAACAGAGAAAGAGTATAATGTTGTACATAAGATACCAGATCATTTTGGGATTTCAGCTCATACTCTTTGTGGTTATGGATTGTGCAGGATATAAGGTTAAATCGAAGCATCAAGGATGCCCTTATTGAAGAGGACAAGTTCTTTCGCAGTCGCCCTGTATGTCCTTCATCTTTTTTCTTTAACAATCGAACTTCTGGATCTCATTCTTAATATTTCTGATCGTTTAATATATTATTTGCAGGTGTACAGTGACCTCGCTGACCGTTGTGGGGTGCCTCAGTTGGCCAAGAAGTTGAACCAGGTATAAAAAGTTAGACTGTGTTCATTCCAATTTTATATATATGATGTGTTCCTATAGATATCCTTGAAAGTACACCTGGATAAGTGCTTTAGTCTATTCTAGTCTGAATAGTTGTATCTTTTTATCACCCTACTCTTTATTCCTGGGTGGTCTTTTTTTACGTATTCATTCACTTGCATGCATACACCTAGCAGACACATAGTTGTGGCAATGAAATGACTCCATGCATTCCCTTCTGTTTGTTGTTTAGCTGGAGGATAACAGTCGCAAATGACGAAATGTTGCCTGTCTTGTGTAAAATGATATTGAAATAATGCCACTATGCTTTAAAACCTGAGTAGGACTGTTGGAGATATCAATGCTTTATGTAAGACTAATAGATTTTCTGAGTCTGAGTCTGAGTTCTGATATTAGCTTTGTTCTTGTTGCAGATTCTTGTTCAACATATTAAAACTGTTCTTCCAGGACTGAAAACCCGCATTAGTGCTGCACTTGTTTCTGTTGCGAAAGAGCATGCTAGTTATGGAGAAATTACTGAGTCAAAGGTTGGTTGTTTTTCTTATGAATATGTTGTTTTCATCTTGTTACATTTTTGTTCTGTTGGGTTTGCAGCTGTTCCCTATTGTCTGAGTTCCAAATGTGTGATGTGGATAGATAATCTGACTTCAGGTTCTGCTTGTAATTTCAGTGTCCTTCATACATAATAAGCCATTTCTCTATCTTTTCAATTAGGAACCATTATGAGTATCCAAAGTGTTTTTAACTTGGTTTTCACCGATGTTAAGTGTATGGGAATGGACACTTCAATTTGGAGCTCTGCATTTTTTATTTTTTCCCTTTTCATTTGCACACATTGAGATTATATACAAATGCAACGGAGAATACAAATTATCTATCTGTTATTTGTAAATTATTGTGATTGGATCATATTTCTGGAATTGGTGCTATCCATCAATTGTCTCGATTCTAGTATTCAACCTTGTTGTGATGAACAGGCCGGCCAGGGAGCACTGCTGCTGAACATTCTTTCGAAATACTCTGAAGGTATGGTGTATTTGTCTCTTTCTCCTTGTCTTTTTCCCCCCTCAATTAATAAATTCAACTGTCTGTACTTGTTAGATAAGTAGGCTATTCCAGATACCGAAGTTATTGCTATACTGCCTCAATTTGCAACCGTTGTTTTAACCTAAAATTGGAACAGATGTGAACTCTTTCGCCTTACTGGTTCATGCTTGTCCATTTGATGCTTTTCTTGGTATCTCCACCCCCTTGAGATGGTAAGATGCAGCTATTTGAAGAGTTTATTTTCTGTTCAAAACAGCATTCTCCTCCATGATAGAAGGAAAAAACGAAGAGATGTCAACTTCTGAGCTGTCTGGTGGTGCAAGAATCCATTACATTTTCCAACAAATATATGTTAAAAGCTTGGAGGTTTGTGATTTTTATATGATTTTGGACATGCAAAATTGTCTGTTTATGTATCAATTTTGTTTGAGTTTATATCATGATTTATTTCCACAGGTATGAATCAATTGAGTTTTTATTTATTTCTGTCTTCCTTCTGTCTTGGTGGTTTATGTCTCGGTTCGCCTCAAGGCTTAGACCTTGCGGGGCTTTGGGAAAATTTTTTGAGGCTAGATTCCATTTTTTAAAACATTGCTTTGTATGAGCTTCTAACTATTCAATATACTTCTCTTTCTGTAGGAAGTAGATCCTTGTGAGGATTTAACCGATGATGACATACGTACTGCCATCCAAAATGCAACTGGTCCCAGGTGTGCATTGTTTGTACCAGAAGTATGTCTTTGCTTCAACTTTCTTCTACTTGAGTTTGGTTTTGGTTTTATTTCTATCATTTTTATTATATTTCTTTTGATGTAATATCTCCATTTGAATAATCACAAATACGTAGGTTCCATTTGAGGTACTTATTAGAAGACAGATAGCTCGCTTGTTGGATCCAAGTCTTCAGTGTGCTAGATTTATATATGATGAGCTAATGAAGGTACTTTATACAAGTAACTTTTTAGATTGGTGTATTCTGGCATTTTTGTCTTTTTAACTGGAAATTATATCCCAATGTTTTTAGATGAGCCATCGTTGTATGGTTAATGAAATGCAACGATTTCCAATCCTGCGGAAGCGCATGGATGAGGTCATTGGAAATTTTCTGCGAGAAGGTCTTGAGCCATCTGAAACTATGATTGGTCATATAATTGAAATGGAGGTAAATCTGCATCTTTATGTTAAAATTTTCTTCCCATGCATTGTCATATTTTTTAATTCCATGTACAAAGATACTAATACTTCATATTTTCTCTTGCTTATGGGTTTGATATGGAATATGATTCGTTCTTCCTAAAAAAAAATAGTGTATGGATGATTAAGTTGTGTTCTCTAACGCCCCAACCCAAAAGTTCGAACGAGCTTATCCAAGATCAGCCACGTTATCCGCCAATGACATGATCCGGCTACCAAACGAATGGCTGACACCACAAACCAACGCAAGTCTTTCCCAGTGTGTTTTGACCTCACTCACATGCATCACGATCCATCTTAGTTCTACTTAGGTCAAACTCACTTAACTTTGGGATTTTTATAGAATGAGTGCCATAAAAGAGGATTCACCATGATGATATGAGTAGCACATATCAAATCCTAAGCTACATAGTCTCATGCTTTCATCGTTGTATAGCCTCAGAATCCTTATTTTCTAGTATATTTGGTTCATTCATGTCATCCTCTGCTCAACTACTACTGAAGGTCTTACGAGAGTCGCTCATTGTACGTGTTTCTCTGCACCGGGGATCACTTTATGCTCTGGTATTGGGTCCTTACATGCCCACCAGCTCCTGCCTGGTTCATACCTGAACCACACCTTACTGGGAGAGATTCGGCTCTGATACCATATGTAATGTCCCGACCCAAGGTCCGAATGCTTTCACCCAAAGTTGGGCAAGCTATCCATCAATGGTATGACTAGGCTATCAGACTGACGGCTGACCCACAAACCAACACAAATCCTCAACGTGCTTTGTTATCACTTACATGAACCCTGAGAAATTTCCTGGGGTTACCTATCTTACTCTATATTAAGCACGTTAACTTTGAAGTTTTCCTTGAATGCGCGCCAAAAAAGATGGTGCACCATGTTGGTATGAGTAGCACATATCAAATCCTTTAAATTTTCCTCAACTATTCAATCACATTCCATGCATAGCCTTATAATCCCTCTCATTCTGGTGTGGGTCCCATTCTTCCATGTCAGCTTCCACACTCCTATCATAAGTCTGATAGAGCTGTTCCTTGTCTGTGCTTCGTTATAGGCAAGACGTTTTCACCACTGCGTCCAGAGAAGGGGACTATTACTGTTATTGTTGCTTCAGTGTGTTTCCTCATGTTTTTATTCACTGTTCCAGTACTATGTTTCAAACATTGCCTTTGCTGCACATCTGAAATGCTCAGTTGTTTTATTAGATGGATTATATAAATACTTCCCATCCAAGTTTTATTGGCGGGAATGATGCTTTAGCAAAAGTAAAAAACGAGCTCAAGATTCCAAGGCAAAAGGTAAATTTTTCTACAGATAGGTTACTGTTCCCTCCTATTTCTTAATAAGGTCATGTTAGTTAATATACAATTATGCCTGTAAATCAGGACACAGGAGATTCAGATAAAGCACCAAATTCAGAGAGAAATATAAAGTCTCGTGCTATTCTTGCCCGTCAAGTGAATGGGATTGCTCCGGTGCAGGTAAGTTTTTACCAAGTCTAAAATCCCTGTAGAAAGTACCCATGTTATTTTATTTCAAAGTGACTGATTTCTTTCCTTTTGCTGTTCTTGGTGAAAAGGGTGCTCGTCCTATGGCAGAAGTAGAGAAAACTGCCCCACCAGGTAGATCTTTTATCTTTTTAGGGATGTGTTTCTAGGGTGAAATTTCTGCGACCATCTTACCGCACAGACTGCAAATAAAATCTTCAGAATTAAAATTCCAAATCCATTTATATAATGTGTCATATGCCTTTGCAAATGGTTAGTTGCCTCGAACCAACTTTTCTTTTTTTTGTTCCTCTGAAAAAACGGCCTTTAAGTTTGGCAGTTGCACTCTGATAGAGGACAGGGAGAAGGGAGTTAGTCAGGAGATTTGGGATAGGAATATTCTGGAGACTGAGTGAGAGAATGTTCTGGAGGGTGAGTGTGAGTTAGTTAAATAGCATTTCTCCATTTACGATTCTATCACACTCCCTTTATTTTAACTGAAAGTATGCGACTTTGAGACTGACAACGTGATTTCTAGGTCTAGGAGATCGAAACTGTTATAGAGCTTTTAGGAACTACTTTCTTGCCCAGAAGAAAGATCTTTGTGAGAAGTGATTCTTATCATGAGAACTGAGAATAAATTGAAAATATGATTTTTACCTGAAGTCTTGCATTAATTAAGAAAATCCAAGTTCCTCTTTCTTGAAAACACCTTTTATCTGCGTGATGGATAGAAAGTTCTTAGCCAGTTGGAATACAATACCCACAAAGTAATTATCACCATTATGCATGAATGGTTTTTCATAATTAAACAGTTACAAGTACTGGTTCTTCTTGGGGAATAACGTCAATTTTTGGCGGCAATGATAATCGCACGACTACAAAAGAAAATTTATCCAGCAAACCATTTAGTGAGCCTGTTCAAACAGTGGAGCAGGGCATCTCAATGATTCATTTAAGAGAGGTATTTACTCTTCAGCATTAAAATTAAGTTTTAAGAGTAATCATTTTGCTTGGCATCTTACTTGTTTGTTCACTATTTTTATCAGCCCCCTAGTGTGTTGAGGCCCTCAGATACCAACTCAGATCAAGAAGCAACTGAGATTGCTGTTACAAAAGAATTGGTGAAATCATATTATAATATTGTGCGGAAGAACATTGAAGATTATGTACCAAAAGCTATTATGCATTTTCTGGTAATATCGTAATTTTTCCATAATTTTTAGCTCAATTTTTGCTCCTTTCTTATTCTCTGTTATGATTTTGCCGTGACTTTATCATCAATGATATACAATCATTCTGAGCACTGAATTGCTTTTGTTCGAATTTGAGAGTTGATTTTTTCTTGGGCATCAAATCTCAAGTCTTCTAATCATCTAAACTACCAAGCTAGTTTTTTGAGTATCTGATTTGGATCTTTACCTTAAGAATACATTTGCCATTCAAAGATCTATGCACTGTTCTCGTTTTCCCCATTGTACTCTCCTTTTCCATCACTACCTGTGATGAATTAATTTGTAAATTACCTGTTTAATCAAGACATCTTAAGTTGATCATTATCGATCATAACTGGATACACTTGAATACTTGCATGAATTCTTTTATTTTTATTTTTTGCAGGTAAACCATACAAAAAGAGAGCTCCATAACGTTTTCATCAAAAAACTTTACAGGTATGTTATGTTCCCAAAAGATGGTATTTGTAGATGATTAAGATTCAAGAAGTTTTAGATCAGATTACCTGTAGTCAACACTGTTTTATTTTGTTTAATTCTATTTGATTAGTTGCACCTATTTACACTATATTGATCAAATTTGTAGTTATAACACGATTTTCAACACATTGCAATTCCAACACAACCTTTTAATATTTTTGCAATTGCAACACTCAAATTTTTTCAAAGGATCTTTTTACATTATCGGACTTCAATTCTACTGTACATCAAGGATTGAGCTTCTAGAACACATTGGTGCATATTTCAAACTAAAGTCTGAAATTTAGAAAAATTACTATCAACAAATTTTGGGAGTGTAGTAATTGCCATGTTACAAAAGTGAATGTTCAATACTATCTAGTCTAGAGTTACATGGATTATGAATATAACACAATATGGGCTAGAGTGGGCTAGAGAATAATATGGGCCTTAACACCACCCCCCCCCCAAACTCAAGGCGGATTCAAAGCATTGAGTTTGAGTAAATGAAGCCGATGATGCTCTCGAGTTTGTGCTTTGGTGAAGAAGTCGGCAAGCTGTTGTTCAGAAGGCACATACTGAAGAGCTATAGTTTTCTGACGACAATGAGACCGAGTAAAGGAGGCATCAACACCAATATATTTTGTAAGTTCATGTTTCTCCGGATTATTGGCAATTTGTATGGCTCCAGTATTATCACAAAGAAGAGGTGTTGTAGCACATGAAATACCAAAATCAGCTAGCAACCAACGAAGCCATACAATCTCTGAAGTGGTGGTGGCAAGAGCCAGAAGTTCTGCCTCTGTACTAGACCGAGATACAACTGCTTGCTTCTTGGACTTCCATATAAGAGGAGAAGAACCAAGAAGAATGCAGTAGCCAGTGACAGAACGACGATCTGTCGGATCACTTGCCCAAGTAGAGTCCGAGTAAGCATGGAGCTGAAGCGGACTATCTCTAGTATAGAACAATGCCTGAGAAGACGTGCCCCTTAAGTATCTTAGTACACGAAGCAGATGCCCAAAATGAACCGAAGTAGGAGCACTCACAAACTGACTCAAAATACGAACTGCATGAGCAAGGCCGGGCAATGTCCGGCCTGGTGACAGTGAAATAAACAAGACTGCCCATATTAGTGATGCCCGAGCGAGCAATTAGACCATGGATGTACTTGGATTGACACAAATAGATACCTTGGGAAGAGTGCATGACTTCAATGCCTAATAAATAGCTCAAAATTCCCAAATCAGACATATGAAATTCGTTACCAAGTTGTTTCTTCACATGAGAAATGTGTTCATCGTCATCTCTTGTAATCAACATATCATCAACATATAAAAGGAGTAAGGTACGACCACGTGGAGAGAGATGAATGAATAGAGCAGGATCATGGTCACTACGTGAGAAACCAACAGCCCGTATCACAGAAACAAAACTAGGGGTGACAATTTTTTATCCGATCCGATAATCCGACACGAATCCGCACGATAATAATGGATACGGATTGAGGCTTATCGGATATGGATCCTTATCGGATCGACACGATAAGGACACGAAAATTTCGGATCGGATTCGGATTGGATACGGATATCCGCTAATAAATTAATAAAAAATATTTATTTTTCAAATATAATAATTAATTAATTGATTTTGATATATTAGTTTAGATTTAGAGTTCTTTCAAAAATTCAAATCTCTTAGTTCTTCATTGTCCGTGTCCAATTTTTTTAATTCACCACAAAAAAATGTATTTATTTATTTATTCATTATATTTTGTAATATTTATTTTCTTCTAGTATCAAGATTTAATAACTTTCTTTTCTTTTATTTTTTTTCTCAACTCTAAGTTTTCAATTAATTTGTATCAACCGATTAACTAGCTGGTGAGATCCTAAATTTAAATGTTGATGAAAGTATTGTAGATTCATCGGAATACTCATTCATTGTTTCAACTCTTGCAATTTTACCATAATAGATGAAAGATATTTATTATAATTTATTTTATTTGTTATAAATTTTAAAATTTTAATTAATATTTCTCTCCGTCAAAATTGTAAGTGGAATATTGACGACTAAGGTGAATGATTGATCAATATTTAGAAATGAGCAAGTTTAACCACTAGTAATTGAATTTAAGATTTATCTATGTAACTTGAAATATTTGATTGAGGATTCTAGTTTTAAATGAAGTTGCAGTTTTATTTATTTATTCAACAAAAGATTTGAACAATCAAATATAAATGTTTTATATTATCTTATCAAATTTTCATTTGATTATAATTGTGTTTATTGAAATGGATTCTTATTGAATTAATTCAATTTGGATTCTTATCGGATCTTTATCGGATCGGATCCATAACGGATCATTTGGATTGGATACTTATCGGATCCTTAATGGATACGGATCGGATTCGTGCGGATACGGATTTTAGCTTTAACGGATTGGATACGGATACGGATTTTGATTTTTTTTTAACGGATCGGATACGAATTTGACCTTAACGGATCGGATCGATAACGGGTTGGCACGATAAGGATCCGATCCGCACGAATTGCCACCCCTAAACAAAACGCTCAAACCAAGCACGTGGCGCCCGTTTGAGACCATACAAGGCACGACGAAGACGACTAACATGTCCAGGGGGAGCCTCAACACCTGGGGGAGGCTGCATATAGACTTCTTCATGTAAATCACCATGAAGAAAAACATTGTTAACATCCATCTGAGAAATAGTCCAAGAACGAGTAGCAGCTACTGCAATCATAGTACGAACAGTAGTCATGTGAGCAACAGAAGCTAAAGTTTCATCAGAATCCTGTCCCTGAGTTTGTTGAAAACCTCTAGCAACAAGACGAGCTTTGTATCGCTCAATGGAACCATCGGACTTGGTCTTTATTATGAACACCCACTTACATGTAATGGGTACAGCATGTGCTGGTAAGGGAACAAGATCCCAAGTGCCTGTATGATTTAGGGCAGCCAACTCTTCAGACATAGCAAGTTGCCATTCTGGATGACATTGAGCTTCTTTATATGTGGATGGCTCCTGAATAATATAGCACTTACACGTGGGAAACCCAATTTGTCAGGAGGGACAATATTAGCATGATCTCGAAGATTATATCTCTGTCCAACCTGTGACTCATCAGAATTAGCATGAGGCTCATCAAAATTGTTAGTGTCATTACAGATGGGAACATCAGAATTGGCCGAAGAGGTGGGAGGTGGAATTGTCACAGAATCTTTGAAACGACGATTGTAGACATTTGTGATGGGTGGTCTGGAAGAAGTAGAATCAGGAAGTGTGATGGAAGGAGTAGGATCGGGAATGACTGTAGCAGATGGAGTAGGTTCAGTAGTGGTGGGTGTGATGGAAGGAGTAGGAATGAGTGTAGCAGAAGGAGATGATGGGGTATCATCATGAGTAGATGAAATAGGAGGAAGATAAAGAAAGGATGTAGACTCGATGGGAGAATATGAGGTGTGAGTAGAGGAGTTATAAAAGAATGGATTGTTCTCAACAAATGTCACATCACGAGAGATACACATGCGACGAGAAGAAGGATCATAACAATGATAACCCTTATGTTTGGGACTATAACCCAGAAAAACACACTCCACAGACTGAGCAGTCAACTTTGTTCGCTCACGGGGTGCAAGCAGAACATAGCATGTACATCCAAAGACACAAAGGTGATCATACTTAGGAGGAGTACCAAAAAGAACTTCACTAGGACATTTACCAGTAAGTTTGGATGATGGTTGTCGATTGATAAGGTAAACCAAAGTGGAGACAACTTCTCCCCAGAAGTGAGAAGGAACAAAAGAAGCAATCAGAAGAGTTCTAGCAGTCTCTATGATATGACGATGTTTACTTTAAGCAATTCCATTTTGGGCATGAGCGCCAGGACATGACAACTGAGCAAGAGTGCCTTCAGAGGTAAAAAACTGGCGAAAAGTGTTAGATAAATACTCACCACCAGAATCGGAACGAAAGACTCGAATAGGAGTAGAGAACTGTGTGTGAACCATGCGAGTAAAAGACTTGTATATGGAATATAACTGAGATTGGTGTTTCATGAAATAAACCCAAGTATAACGAGAATGATCATCAATAAATATGACATAATATTTATGACCACCCTTGGTGGGAAATGGTGCAGGACCCCTTACATCAAAATGAACAAGATCAAAAGATTTAGCAGAGTGAGAAAAACTGGAGTGATATGGAAGTTGAGTTTGTTTTCCTAGCCTACAACCCTTACAATGAAAGTTAGACTCAATAGATGAATGACCTAAACTCCCATTATGTATTAGAGTAGACAAACGTGATCCACATAAATGACCCAAATGATGATGCCACTGAGCAAATGAGATAGGGGATGATGATGTAGCAGAAGACACACAGGCATGAGGAAGATGTAACGTGTCAAGTACATATAAACTAGGAGAACCCCTACGACGATGACCAGTCCCAATTACATTCCCATTTCGACGATTTTGAATAAAACAGGATGAGTCATCAAATCCAACAAAACAATTATGGTCAGTAATTTGACCAATTGAAAGGAGGTTCATAGACAATTGAGGGACAAGAGATACATTAGGAACAGAAAAATGTGAGGTACGAATTGAACCTTGATGAGTGATATAGCAAGATGTACCATTAGCTGTCTGAATAGAAACATCATGAGTGACTGGTTTACTGGCAACTAATTGTGTCTGATCAGAAGTCACATGAAATGAGGCTACTGAATCAAGTACCCAACTTGAACGAGAAGCCTGGAGAGGTGATGCTGCAGCAACCGACATAATGCCTCTATGACTGGAAATAGAATTGATATGTGACATGATGAAATAGGACCAACAGCAGCAGCAGACCAAGACAAACAACAAACACCGCAGCAGCAGTTGAGTTGCAATACAAGGAGATGATAGGGGCAGGCTGAACTGAGGACAGAGACGGGGCAGCAGCAGCTAGGCACAGGCTGATTGCAGACCAAGAAGATTGAGAAGAACGCAGCGTGAACAACGATGGCAAATGTTAATGGAGAAGACAGCAGATGCAGCAGGTGCCACCAACGGGTGGCAGAGTTTACAGGCAGAGGCAGCGTAGACAGAATTCGCCGCGATGGGAATGGGCAGCGCCGGCAGGTCGCCGCGATGGGGATGGGCGGCGCGGGCAGGTCGCCGCGACGGGATGGGCGGCGCAAGCTGGGTCGCCGGGCAGACGAAAGCAGGTGGAGGCGCAGCGATGGGCATACAGCGCAAGCAGGGACGTGCGACTTGAACAGGCGCACGGCGGAGACGGCGGGCAGACGTGCGCGACAGCGGCCCGAGACGCGGCCGGCGCTGACGTGGGCCGCTGACACGGCGGCTGATGTGGATGGTTAAAAAAAATGTGCCCTAACCCTAATTCCTTGCTTTGATACCATGTTACAAAAGTGAATGTTCAATACTATCTAGTCTAGAGTTACATGGATTATGAATATAACACAATATGGGCTAGAGTGGGCTAGAGAATAATATGGGCCTTAACATGCCAAAGGTTAAAAAGTTGTGTTGCATTTGTAACGTTTAAAAAATGTGTTATAATTTCAAATTTGTGTGCTAAATCATGTGAGAAATTAATACATTTTCTCATTTCCCTTTTCATTCACAATTTCACTATATTAGAGTGGATGCCCAGTGTTAGGCGTCAGTTAAAGATTATGGTTATGTTATGTTTTTTCTTCTCTTTTTGAAATAGATGGTCATGTTCTGTTTTATACTCCTTTTCTTCTCTTCCCTGTTGAAATTTTGTTTGTCCTTGAAAATGCATAAAAGAGCTAATGCTTGATATGAATTGTGCTTGAGCAGGGACAACTTATTTGAAGAAATGTTGCAGGAACCAGATGAGGTTGCAACAAAGAGGAAGCGTATGCGTGAGTTGCTTCGTGTCCTGCAGCAAGCATTCCGAGTAAGTTCTTAATCTGGTTACAGTAGCGTGCACCATTGTATTCAGTCATCCAAGCTGATGCTCCTAAGTTTATTCTTTTCTTGCCTTTTCCCTCATCTTTTCGATTATGGCTGATAGCATACCAAGATTTGAAATTGATTGGGCCCCTAAATCTTTGGATGATACATACCCCTGTTATGTGCTTGATTCACAGGGAAAAGCCAATGAATGTAAGTTGGGCCGCCTTGTCAGTAGATGCAAATAGTTCTCTAATTGTACTGTATTTTTAATTATATTATATTAATAAAATCTTGTTTCTTGTGAAAGAAAAAAAATGCAAAATGTATAGGCGGCCGATGTTTAAATACCTGTAAGACATGCTTCATTGAAAATTAGCAGTTCATCTCATCGAGTTCTAAGCAATTTCACCTTCTAAGTGCTGAACTTCACGAAGTCTCGTAAAATTCCTTTATCTGAATTAGGTGCCTTCCTGTTCTCGGAAATAACATCTTTTTTTTTTCCTTCCCCTGTAGACTTTGGATGAGCTGCCACTTGAAGCTGAGACAGTTGAGAGAGGCTACAGCTTGAGTAGTGACCCAACAGGTCTTCCAAAGATCCATGGGCTTCCAACATCGTCTTTATACAACAGTAGCAGTGGTTCAACTGATTTATACGGTTCATCACCGAAACACTCCAAGTCACGCAGGTCATCAAATTCTGGTGAGCTGCACTCATCTTATTATCCAGATGCCAATGGTAGTGGACGTGCGATGCCTGCTCTTTATCCAACACCCGATTTTTAAATCCCTGAAGACTTCTTCAGCAGACCATGTTCTATATCAGTGCTGCGGAGACCACATTCTTTGTGATAAATGAAGAACAATTAAATTGGCCACTAGTTTTCCTATATTGCTCATCTCATAAATTTTGCCTTTCAGTACAAGTGACGGTTGTAGTAGTAAATTTTGAATAGAAAAGGAGCTTTTGCCTTAGGCTTGCTGTAGCTAGTGCTTTTTGGACGACTTTAGTCCACCACATTCTTTCCAGAATAAGGGTTTTGAAATTCAATTTTTCTGATAGTCAGTCACTTTGTATAGTTCACGCTTGCGATTCCATTCATTTGCCGGTCATGGAATTATTAGTTCGCTCTGTTTTTCTTTCTATGCTGTTTACATTTTTTTCAGGGTGTGTAAGAACTTATGACCAATTGATTACAGATAAAAACAAAAATATTTTATCACTTGTGACCGTGGTGTATATTCTTGATGTCTGTCCCGACTCTGGGATCTATCGGGTTATAGAGCATCTTTCTTGATCAAAATCTACGACATTTCTGGAGATTATGTCACACTGGGCAAATAATGCCCGATTCTCTCTGTACATAAAGAAATTGCCAACTATTTTAAGCTATTCATCCGGCAACATAGTGTTCCGTTGCCATCATAGTAATGCAGATCGTATTCTCACTACAATCAGCAATAATTTTGTACAGAAAAAAGACACCCATATCTTCTACTCCTTAAGTTCGATTCATGTCCCAGGCCATTGGGCACCTATATGCGAATCAACAGCTCCCTGTACATGATACCTACCTATTTCAGACATGTGATGGAGTTTGGAATCCTACTAAAGCTGCTGTGTTCCAAGCACAAAGGCTCCTTCAACTCATTGATTTGCAACCTTATATTGGATAGGCAGAGGTGGCAAGCAACATGTTTAACGCTAACAGAAACTAGTTCAAGGATAAACTTTGCAACTCCATAAACGTTAGAATAAGAGAACTTTCCCAAGAACAATTACCTGTTCATGAAGGTTTCTAGATGAATTCTCTATTTTAATCGACGAATCATCAGCAATTCCTTCAGTAATCTGCACAAAGTCCTGTCAAAACTTAGAAGATGATGAAATTGGATTAATCAATAAACTGCAACCGTCAACATTAAGAAGTCATTTGACTATCATTCTGATTTCAAATATTATTCATCATATTGAAAAAAAAAAAAAAATGGAATTCAATGATATTATTCCCATTAATTTATTTACCTTGCTTTTCCAGAAATATTAAGGAGTGCAGTAAAATTAATGGTAAAATCTTGTTTCAACCACATAAATTTCTGAAACATATGCATGTTATGTTTGCCATCTATGGTGCTGAAATATTTTTTATTTGTCTATCATAGTTCATTGGGAAGTTAAACATCAGGAAGAAGTAAATAGCAAGTACACATTTTGAGGAAC
This sequence comes from Plectranthus barbatus, assembly GCA_026898455.1. Lineage (NCBI taxonomy): Eukaryota > Viridiplantae > Streptophyta > Magnoliopsida > Lamiales > Lamiaceae > Plectranthus > Plectranthus barbatus. Next base: position 207,256 of record JAPKLW010001077.1, on the reverse strand, counting down.
TGTATCTAACAAAGACATCACAGTGCTCTAGAAAGATCACATACCTCCTCAGTTCTGACTAAAGGATTTCCAAACTCCAGTAGTGCCAGCTTTGTCTGTTCAGTAGTTCTATGTCCAGTTAACTGAACAAACAGGAACCATTTCATTTGTTACCCAGTGAAGGCAAGAATACTCATACTAATCTGAAGCTTCATTTGACCACAACCTTTTAAAATTTTCATTGATGGTGAATCAGGTACTTTGCCACCACAGAGAACAGATTCATTCTACACATTAAGTCGTACCCTTTAGGAATTCTCAAAAAGTTTCAAGGCGCAAAATCAAGAAGGTTGGCACCAAAGAAACATTACAAAATTTCTACAAGCCCAAGAGTTCACTGATTCAAAATAGCTGAAAAATATATAGTAGCAGTGACATATATTACTACCTCCTCATCCTGGTTGCAGTCTGAATTAACTGGTTCAGTAGCAGGGTGCTTGATTTCTAGAGGTTCCTGTTAGTGCATGAAAATATATGTTTCGACAGTTAATAATTATAAAGATGAATGTGACAATCTAAGTTTTCTGTAAAAAAAAAAAGTAAAAGATACAATAGGTTTTTTCTAAGACATTTAGGACATTGAAAAAACCAAGTAAGATTGAGCATCACATACTGGTTCATTTTGTTCGTATGCATGTCTCCCTCCCTTACCAAGGTCTCTCAGAGTGCCCTAGAAAGTCATTGAAAAACCAAGTAAGATTGGGCAACACAAAAGATATTAAGGGAGAAAAAGAGCAAAAGGTGAATCTTGAGAAAAGAAGTGGTAGTGTAGGAAGTTTTTTCGAACTGATACCCCATAGATTCAAGAAGCTTAAATCCATTGCTATATGACAAAGATCAAGTACAACAGTAAAAAAAAGTGGTATTATGTGAAAATAACAGGGCTTAAAAAATGTTGCACCTTGTTTGCCCACATTAACCCACAAGCATTGCATAAAGTTCTTGGACCTGCTGGACCCCGACGCATTGCTGGAGTTGAAGCTTCACCAATTCCACAATGTTGACATCTACGCAAACTATTGCAAAATAACTGAAACTCTGATACAATACAAGAATGAGGGGGAAGATAAAAGGCAATAAAAGTTCTAAATAGTGACAGCTGGTGTCATTTCTGCTGGAAAAAATATATATATTACTGTTTCCACAATCAGAATAAAACTAAGGAAACAGCAATTAGGAAGTTCGGAAAAGCCTCATACTCGCACAGATTCTGAAAGGGAACTATTGCCTGAATCGCAATTATCATCATATGTCTCGCAAGTATCCTTAACAGAGGCAAATTGGCCATTTCTTCGATGCATTCTAGCAGATATACATTGTGACAAAAAGAATTAAATATTGAACCTTGATCGAGTTTATCTTGTAGAATCCAAGAGAAAGTATGGGTAACAGTAACAGTACATAAAAGAAAAAATCATCAATAGTTTTGCACAAGTCACTGTACCATCTCTAACTTACCATTTATACTTTTTCAGATAAGAGGCAATTCTCTGATTTTTCTAGTTGTCAACCATATTTACTCTGTCAAATAATTCTCTCCTGCACGAAATTATACCAACCTCACTACTTAAAAAATTTACCAATCAAAAATAGCTCCTGGTTTGAAATCTAAGCATTTGACTCAAAATGCATGCAAGGATTCATGACCTATTTGCAACTTCAGAAAGCATGATAAGAATAGATTCCACCTGTACAATAATTAGAAGTCAAACAAGACTCTACTGCTCTTCCTTGTAAGTAATGCCCGGTTCCAACTCCAGTGATATCAGAAATGTAATAATGCCCATATAACTAACATCCTATTCAATATAACCTTGAAGTGGTGATGAGTATAAATGAAATTATGAGCAGATACATGTTCTGAGTCTTACAACAGACCTACAACTGCAACCATTCCACTGCATACTTGTCCGGATATTCTTAAAATATCCTCATGATAAATGATCCATACCAGTTGTAATTAAAAATAAAAAATAATAAAATTACCTCTGAGCAACTTCTTTCCGGCAAGTGTACCTAATCTTCCTATCAAAGCATCTCTCTTTCCGCTTCTCACGAAATCTCTCTAAGGATGCAATCCTCCGAGAAACAGTAGGCAAACTCGAAACATCATCTACATTCTATGGGTCCGGGTTCACAAGCAAAAAGAAATCCGGACTTCAGCCTTAACATAAGACAGTCCCAAATCTTTAAGACGTGCCGTGTAGGTGTATATCCGTTGTACCTTGTCATTTATTTGTAATAGACATTCAGAGCTGGGAATAATGGTTGGCGTCTCCCCAACTCCCAATAGCAACAACACTGCTTGCACCTATATATGAAAATTCACCAGTTCATCAACTTCATTTATCCGCAGCTTTAGATTACTTCAGCGTCAATCATTTTATAAGTCATAGCTTTCAAACAAATTGATTCTAATCAACGCCAACAAGTTCGAATAACCAACACACTGAAACATTTAAAAAAGTCAATCTCATCATCAAACTTCGATATGACTATATGAGTAATGAAAGTAAATAATTTATGAGTACTTTTTCAGAAGGATTCTATTGATGACAGAAGGGAACCTTTTCCGGAGTAACAGCGGGGAACACATAGACTTCGCCTTCGAAGGAAATAGTGAGTTCACTAGTCCTCGACGCCGACAGCCGTTGCGCACTATTCACTCCGCCGTTAATGCCGTCAGCTTCGAATCCTCCGCCGTGTTCATGCACTGTTATAGGCACGCTGACGTACGCAAACGCCGCCATCCCCTTCGCAGCATCCATGCGCGAGTGCAGTTCACACATCACGCAATCCGCCACCCAAAAAAAAACTGAAGCGAAATTGAAAACCCTAGCCTAAAGCGACAGCATGAGGATTCGTGAAGAAATTGAGATTTTCAGTAATAGAGTGAATGAATTAGTGAAGATTTAGGTGGTAATTGGCGGGTGATTATGGATTTCAGCTATAAAAATGGACAAAGACAGAAACGAAAGCGAAGAGAGAGAGAGAGAGAGAATCATGGCCGTCAGTTGACGGTGATTTGTGCACGTGTCTCACGATGGTTAAGCAGGATCACGTGGGATCGTCTTATGCGATATGTGTGGTTCACGTGTTGTGGCATCAAACGCTCAACCAATCGCATCTAATGTTAAAAATAAGTTTTATTTTAAATATAAATAAATCAGAAATTTTAACCTAATTATATCAATTGAATATTATTAGTTATTATTAAAATTTAATTTCTTTAAATATATTATTATATTTTCAAAAAATTAGGTGCAGACTAGTTGATAATGTTATGTTTTAAAATTTTAATTATTTATAATTAATAAATAATGTCCAAAACTAAATAATTTTTCATTAAGTACACAATTTTTCTTTTTTAACTGAATAGCATAATCTATATATATATATTTTTAAAAGCAAGACCTCATAAATATTATTTTCCCCCAAAACAACATACCAAAAATAATCATGTGATATATTAGGTAATTAAAGTACAAAGAAATGTTAATTACTAACTTTATATTTTAAAGTACAAAGAAATGTTAATTAATGTTTTTTTTTTTTTTTTTTGGAATATGATTTGTAAAATATAGGCCCTTTTCATTTTGATACATTAATTTCGGAGTAAGTGTTTAGTAGCTAATAGTGGTTAATAATAAAATTGACAATCATAATTATCTTGTTTAAGTTAAATAAGTTCATTATGATTGACAATTTAATTATTAACTACAATTAGCTACTAAACACTAGCTTCGAAATTAATATGTCAAAATGAAAAAGAGCCTATTATAACGGGACGGAGGTAGTATAATTTTTGAAATGTTGTACGTTATTCAATATTTTTACTTAGTATAATTAAAATGATCAACAAATATTATGCCATTTGATAAATATATAACTAACATTTTTATCAAATGAATAATTTTTGTACATTTTTAAATCTTTGTGTATATTTTTAAAATTTCAATATACACCACATATAAGAGGTGGACATATAGAATTAATTTACATGATTCATATTTTAGCTGAAACTTATTTTTATTTTCTTCATTATTTTGATATTTTTTTAAAAAATAAAATCGTCTAAACAAATGATTTCAAAATAACTTTATAAAATACACAATAACACCAAAATATAAACATAAATTTAGAATTAGAAAATATTTTAAGCATAATGTATGATATAAGAACTTGACAAATTTAATAAAGTCGATTTTAAACCAAATAGTCAGTTCTAAACCAAATAAGCCATATCTCTACACCTAAAAAAAAGAGTAGTTTCTAATTTGATTAAAATATATTGTTGGGTATTTTTGTGTTTTGATGAAATGTCAAATATTCGATAAGTGGTAATTGTTGTATAGAACTGAATGAGGTTGAGTATATTTTTCTTTGTAATTCTTATGTTTAAGTGTTGTAATAGTTTAGGTTCGATCAGTAGAAGATAAACACGGATGAACTGAGAATAAGATCAAGCTCAAGCTCAATTGTAGACCATAACTGATGAAGAGCATGAAGCCAGAGCCGTGTTTACTGGAGCAATGAATATTTGAATGTTAAAATTGTACTTGATATCAATCAAACTTTAAGTATGAAATAACGGAAAGCTGTAGGGAGGAATTCTTCATACAACAATATTAAACTGCACAAGCAAGGAACCATTTATCTCTTAAAAAATGGGAAGTATTCAAATATTAAGGGTATAAATACTCCCATAGAAGATTAAAAGAGTCATCGGTTGAGTAATCTTAGAAGGAATGTTGAGAATCAAAAGTTCAAGCGAAGAACTCTCTCTATCTCTCTAAGTCATCCAAACCTCTTAGATCGAGATCACTATGTCATTTGGACATGTGATTTAGAAGTCCAAAGTTGTGTTATATTGCTGACTTGAGAAAAAGAAGAAGAAGATTGTTCACCCTTGAATTAACTGAGCAATCAACAATCTGTAAATTGCTGCTACTTGTAGTTCAAAAGTGTGACTAACCTCAACATGCAGAATAAGCGAAACTATCCCCCGTTTTAAATTACCAAGGATAGTGAAAATCATAAAAGGAAGAGCCTAACATGTTTGACGTGGTAAAGCTCAACCAATTGTATGAGTATTTTTGTATGATTGATTAATTGAGACTTAGTGTATACAATTGTTGTTAGTGGATTTCATTTCTCTTGATAGGAAGAAGAGTGGACATATTGAGATTCTGAATCACAAAAAAATGTATTGATTTTTTTTAAACCTCCTGTTTGTTTGTTTTTCTGTTGATTTTCTTGAAACTCATCAATTGGATATTGGTGGAGTATATCCAAAAATTGACTACATAATTGTTCTACCTAACCTTTTTTGACAAAAAAATTGTAACTGAACTTGGGCTCACCCAGTTACATACACACTTTCGCACGCTCCGTTTGTTTTGCACATAATATGGTCGGTTAGTTGATTAAGTATCTTTTAATTAATTGCATTCTCGAAATCAAATATAGATGTGAACAAATGAAGAACATCTAAATATCTTTATGTTTAAACTTGAAATCAAATAAAAATTTTATACTTCTGCAACCAATTATGACGAGTTATGATAGTATGCAATACCAAACTCAAAAAATGAAGCGTACTATATGGACATGCATTATATTTTTTAGATATATTTTTTAATATTTATAATTAATATATACATTTATCATAAATGCATATATTCTATAATATAAATATCTAATATTATCAATATTATCAATGTTGATGATAAGTGATGGTGGAATGTATATAAATATATAAGAGAATACAAATAAGATTGTAATCAACTCAAATTAGTTGAGTAATTTAAAGTATGAACTTCAACTTGAATAACAAATTTGAAGTTTTTAGCTAAGTTTTAATAAGATTATCATCAATTCAAATTCGTTCGAGTTTTAATAATTCATTTTTATACATCCATACAATAAATAAAATTAACATAATTTAATATTAATTTATTAATAAAAATTTAAACACTCTGCCCATAGGGCAAGTAACAAACTAGTTGAAATGAAGAGGAGTGCTCCTTCCTATTTTCGAACTCAGACAAATTGGTCAAACTTCAAAGGTTTTAATCATTGCGTTATCAGGTATATGAGTATCCAATTTTATGTAATAAATTATGCATTGTTCATTGTCAAAGTTAATTTTGTATTTTTATTCTTTCTCCTCTAACTAAAATTGTTGCGAAACTTTGAATGATGATAACGTATTCAAATTAAATTATTATATTATGTATCTTATATAAAATAAAATGATCACTTTTATTATATGCTTATTGTATAAATCACATATATAACAATGCGCAATATCTCCTAAGATGCAAGAAATTGTTTGAAACTTATGATAGAATGCAACACGTAATATATAAAATGCACTATTTTATAGTTTAATGTTATTGTGCATTATATATGTATTCATTTTGCATTTTATTAGGAGTAATCGAACCGAGTCGAGTTGAATTGTGTCGTATTCAAGTTTGACTCATTTAAATTAAGCTTTGAGCTTTTTTTATCAAATCTTTTAAAGTTCATGAACTTAGTCGAACCTATACAAACTTTCTAACTTTAAAATATTCGTTATTATTTTGAAAGAAAAAGTTATTGATTGTAAAATTAATATCATATTCATACTTAAAGTAAATTTCTTCATGACAATAAAGATATAGCATTCCTATTACTTTTAAATAATAAAATATTACTTTTATAAAATTTATATTTCTTATTAATTTTAACTAACAAGCTTGCTCGCGTGTTCAATATTATAAAGCTCAAGTTTGGTTCATTTAATAAATAAGTTTCACTAATCAAGTTCGAACGAACTTTTGTAGATTCGAGATCCGAGTTGCTCGCGAATTGTTAGGTTCATTTACAATCCTAATTAATTATATAATAATAATTGTACATTTTATACATATATATAAGCAATAATACTCATTATTTTGATTTATTTAATCACCAATTAATATAAAATACAAAGAATATTATTTTTTTGTGTGAATTAATTTGACATTGTAGCATTATTTATTAAAAAAAAACAATTTGGAAGAGACACAACTTAGCGAGTAATGTGAAATAAAAATATTCCATTCGTTCCATCGTCTCAGGAGTATTATTTATCATGCAAAAAATAAACATCATTTACTGTGGGTTGGTGCATTATTTATTGTACCGTGATGAAAGACTTCAACAATAAAATGAAAATACTAGGCATCTTATTATAAAAAATATCATTTAAAGTGCAATTCTTCTTTCACTATTCTCATATTAAAATAATAATAATAATAATAATAATAATCATGTAAAATAATTTTATAATAATTAATAAAGTTTCTTATAATTTTACTCAATTTTATATTTCTTGATTATATAATAATTAATGAAGCTTCTTCTAAAAAATCTTTGGATTCGCCATTGCTTATAACTTAAATGTATTTCTCTTTTTTCTAAAGTGGCTGGAAGATATAATCTTTTGGCAAAAATATCTATGAGACATACTCACTGTTTTTTTAAAAAAACGAATCTAAATTTATTTACATATTTTGACATGATTTATGTAATAAAAATGATGTAATATTTTGATTATTTATATATTTTGACATATTTTTTAGTCGTATATAGAATAATAAAGTGACACATTTCTCTTTAACTATAATGACGTATTTATGTTCGGTAAATTATATATTAATTTATTTTTGGGTAATTCTAAACGCAGTCACATTTTTTCTCCATACAGCCCCTTTATTTTTATAACATAAAATTAATATCTTATATTACTATATTACCCTTATTTCTCCAATTTAAAATACACCAAACAAATAAGAAATATATTTTTAATAACATAGCCCCCTTCACCAATACCTCATTCATCAGTATTAAATTGATAACCGACTGGAGGTATTGTTGCAGAGCAACTCATTTGAAATCATTAAGATTTTACACATAGCTTTCCTAAATCATTACTAAAATTGTTGCAGAAAAATTATTAATGGGAGAAATTTTTGGAGGAATCCATAGATAACGTGTTATATAGTCAAAAGATCAAAATAATTATACAACAAAAAAACGAAACTAAATTTATTCCTATTTATCAACCATTTTCAAAATTATAGATATGTTTAATTTGGTGGTTAGAAAAGATTCAACACAAGGAAATCTGCAATTTATTTGATTTTTTTTTAGTTGGAAAACTTATGATAGATTAATCGATCAAATCCACCCATAAGAAAACTTAGGATCTGATTTTCCCGTCACCTTGCTTGCAAGAGTACCTGTAATTTTCATAATTTAATCAAATAATTGTATTAATTCTGAGCTTTGCATTCAAATAAAAAATGGGGAATGGTAATGTGCTTGACGGCAAAGGAGGATGCAGTAGCTTTTATAACTGTGGCTCGTAAATTTTTTAAAGTTCGAAAATATGGGCTATATTAAAAAAAATCACTTTCACACATTTAAGTTTAATTAGAATTTTTTGCTTTAAGGGTATAATAGTAATATTAAAAGATATTTTTATTATTTTAAAATAAGGGGCTGCAAGGAGAAATTTTGTGACTGCGTTTAGAATCACCCTTTATTTTTTATTGATTGTGTTGAAGTAAATAAAATCTTCTATTCATCGATAACATTCTCCAAATGAGATATATATACAAAGAGGGCGTGCATGAAATAAGGAAAAATATGTAAAACTAAACTATGTAGAAGATTCATCTAAATCTTTGACGATGTCTTCAACCTCCCCGCAAGCTCAACTTCAAATTGAAGGGCACAGATCTTGGTACAAAAAAAATTAAATAATTTGAACGATACAAACTTTTCATGAAGATATCAACTACTTTAATTAAGTGATGTTGGAACAAACTAGGTGACGAGGCGGCCCAACTGAACAAGCACGCGCACAAAGTGATAGTCTATGTTAATATGTTTGGCCCGATTATGAGGGATCGGATTTTGGGACAAAAATAATGCACTCTTGTTGTCACAGGGGAGAGTTGGTGGAGTTGAGGGAGTTAAATGAAGTTCCCGTAGAAGATTTGATACCCACATAAGTTATGTCGCAATACTTGCAAGAGTTTTATATTCTGATTCATAGCTGGATCGAGAGACAGTTGGCTGCTTCTTCGCACTCCATAAGACGATATTAGGACCAAGATAAATAGAGTAAGCATATGCTAAGCATCTAGTACCAATGCATCGAGCCTAATCTTCATTCGAATACCTAAAGAGTTCGCATGGTCCTGCTTAGGAATTTAGACCAAATTCGAGTGTTCCTTTAACATACTGGAGTATGCGCTTGACGACCTGGAAAAGAGTAATGGTAGGATGATGCTGGAACTGACTTGCTGTATTAACCCAGTAACCAATGTCAGGACGCGTGATGGTGAGGTATTGAAGCACCCCAACTAAGGATCGATATAGAGTTGGATCATGAAATTTAACTCCTGAAGCGGTAAATGAAGTGTCTGGTGCAAGCGAAGTGGCAACCGATATTGAGTCTAGCTAATTTGCTCGAGTAAGAATGTCGCGAGCATATTTAGTTTGACTGAGAAAGAGCCCGAAAGAAGGATATGAGACTTCCAAACCGACTAAGATCCTCAGCAGAGAATCACGGTCAATACGAGATAATAATATTGAAATAGCTAAAAGATCACTTTCTGTGATGATGATATCATCTACATAAACTAGTAGATAAATATCTATGAAAGCTTGATGAAATATGGTTAGAGAGGTGTCAGCCGAACTGCACTGAAAACCAAGCTCAAGTAGGAAATTAGGAAATCGGGTATACCACGCAAGTAGAGCTTGACGAAGTTCGTAGAGTGCCTTCCAAAGATAACATATGTGATTAGGGAACTTAAGATCGATAAATCCCCACGGGTTTGGAGATATTGCCATTTAGAAAGACGTTATTGACATCTAATTGGTGAAGAGACCAAGAACGCATGACAACGAGAGATAGAATGATACGAACAATGGAGGCTTTGGCGACGGGGCTTAAGGTATGGGTGAAGTCAGACCCAGGAAGTTGGCTGAAACCCTGTGCAACGAGGCAATCTTTATATCGATTGATAGATCCATCAGCACACAACTTAATCGATAAGCCCATTTGGAGCCAACCACATTACAATTTGTAGGACGAGGCACAAGATCCCAAGTTTTGTTTTCATGTAGAGCGTGCATATCCTCATTCATGGCGGTGACCCAATGAGGGTGCTTAAGTGCCTACTTGATTAGGGGTGGCAATTCGTACAGATACGGATCTTTATCGTGTCAATCTGTTATCGATCCGATCCGTTAAGGTCAAATCCGTATCCGATCCATTAAGAAAAATTAAAATTCATATCTGTATCCGATCCGTTAAGCTAAAATCCGTATTCGCACGAATCCGATCCGTATCCATTAAGGATCCGATAAGTATCCAATCCGAATGATTCGTTATGGATCCGATCCGATAATAATCCAAATCGAATTAATTCAACAAGAATCTATTTCAATAAACACAATTATAATCAAATAAAAATTTGATCAGATAATACAAAAAAAAATTATTTGATTGTTCAAATCTTGAGTTGGATAAATAAATAAAATTGTAACTTCATTTAAACATAAAATCCTCAATCAAATATCCCAAAATACATAGATAAATCTTAAACTCAAATACTAGTGGTCAAACTTGCTCATTTCTAAATACTGATCAATCATTCACCTTAGTCGTCAATACTCCACTTACAACTTTGACCGAGAGAAATATTAATTAAAACTTTAAAATTTATAACAAATAAAATAAATTATAATAAATACCTTTCATCTATCATGGTGAAATTGCAAGAGTTGAAACAATGAATGAGTATTCAGACGAATCTACAATACTTTCATCAACATTTAAATTTAAGATCTCACCAGCTAGTTAATCGGTTGATACAACATAACTGAAAACTCAAAGTTGAGAAAAAAAGTTATTAAATTTTTATAGTAGAAGAAAATAAATATTACAAAATATAATGAATAGATAAACAAATATATTTTTTGGTGGTGAATTAAAAAAATGGGACACGGACAATGAAGAACTAAGAGATTTGAATTTTTTAAACAACTCTAAATCTAAACTATTACTCCCTCCATCCCATATCATTTGTCTTGTTTGGTTTCGACACAGATACCAAGACGAGTGTAATAAGGGATTTTAATGGTACAATTAGTAAAAGTGATTAACACTTAATAAAAAAAAGGACAAAAGAAATTCAAAATTTGAAAATTTCAAATTTGGTGGCAAATTACAAAACAAAACAACACCAATATTTCAAATTTCGTGCCCAAATTTCCCACTAAAAATGTTCTATAAATATTCATCCAACTATCCACCATTACTACAAACATTACAAAACAACAATACATTACATTAAAAATGGGTCAAGAAAAAGATGTTCTGAAGCAGCAAGAGAGAAGATTGTGCAGTTCTTGCTTCTCCATTGCAAAAATGGCAAACCATTGAGAGGAAAGATTGGAGAAGCTGCTGCAAAATTCAGATGTTCTTCAAGGACTGTTTCAAGGATATGGAAAGCTGCAAGAAATCAAAGAGAGAGAGGTGAATGTATAAAAGTTGTTACAAACAGACAAGGCAAAGGAAACAAGCCTGCAACAAATATAAACATTGAGCAAATTGAGCAAGTCCATTATCAAAAAAGAGATACAATTCGAGCCCTAGCTGAAAGCATTAATGTTCCAAAAACAACTGTGGGAAGATAGGTTAAAGAAAATCTGATCAGGGTTCACACAAATGCCATAAAACCCGAGCTGACAACTTCAAATAAAATGTTAAGGCTAGGGTTCAGTTTAAAAGCCATAGAATATTATAAGGATTTGAATGTTCTTAGATTCAAGCCAATGGAGAATTTAATTCACATAGATGAGAAATGGTTCTACCTTACTAAGAATACCCACAGATATTACATGAGCCATAGGGAAAAAGATCCACACAGATATTGCAAAAGTAAGAAGTTCATCCCTAAGATCATGTTTATGTGTGCTGTTTGCCGGCCAATTTCAGGAGAAGATGGGAATGTAGTTTTTGATGGAAAAATAGGCATTGGCCTTTTACGGAAGAGGTACAGGCCAAAAGAAACAGCAGAAACAGACAAGCTGGAACTATGGAACTAAAGCCGATTGAATCAATCACAAAGGAAGTGATAAAAAACTGCCTAGTTAAACAGGTAACAAGCATTGAATTTATGAGTTGTGATGCATGTAAAAATGAGTTAATCCTTATTCTGCCAATGTAATTTTAATTTCAGTTTTCTTATTTATGTTTTGCATTTATAGATTATTCCAGCAATTAAGTCTAGGTGGCCCTCATGTTTAAGTAAAACAATTTACATCCAACAAGACAATGCAAGACCTCATATCACAGACAACGATCAAGACTTTAGATCAGTGGCAAATGCAGATGGATTCAGTATAACTTTAGTGCAACAACCACCAAACTCTCCAGATGTGAATGTTAATGACCTAGGCTTCTTTAAGGCTATCCAAAGTCTACAGCAACAACAAGCATGCAGATATAATATTAAAAAAAATAATTTTTACTAATTTATTAACAGATATCCGTATCCGATATCCAATCCGATCCGTATTCAATCCGAATACGATCCGAGATTTTTGTATCCTTATCGTGTCAATCCGATAAGGATCCATATCCAATAAGCCTCAATCCGTATCCATTATTATCGTACAGATTCGTGTCGGATTATCGGATCGGATCAAAAATTGCCACCCCTATACTTGATATTCTAAGGTTTGGAAGTAGTTGGGAGAGCCGAATGGAAATTTGGGTAGTTGAGCGGGGCTAAGTCGATAGGATAATGAGTTTTAAAGATACCAGACTTAACTTAGGTTTGCATGTGATGGGTGTTGGATGGACCAGGATGATCACGAGAGTGATCAGAATTATGTAGAATATTATGTGGGGGAGGAGGTGAGGGTAGTGGACTTGCTGCGAGACTCGGTGGAGGTGGGGTTGATGGGTTTTGTATACTGAAAGCATTTATTACAATGAGTATACAACGGTTTATTTCTCCTATCTGTTAACAATCGTACATGTATGAACAATGGTATCCTCTTGTCTCACCGATAAGGATGATCATACGGCGTGTTGTAGATCGTAGAAGACAGTATGATCACTTGACCTAGTGAGACATAAACCTGATCACAGCCGAGACAACGTATGAGGATACGTCTGTCCGGATGGCTGCGGCATTGTCGGAATAAGTAGTCTGTCTTGGTTACTTGACATGCTGGTACGCAGAGATGGCGTATTGATGGACCGCAGTGAGAAGTATTCGTCTGTCTGACATCAGCGAATACAAGATCTCGTTATATTGATTGAGTCCAAACCCTAACGAAGGTTCAGGGGTTTGCACGGGTTGACTGTTGCTTTGACTTGCCATGATGAAGAGCCTAAGTAACGTGCTCGTATATCCGCATCTTGGGTAACAACAG
>JAPKLW010001077.1:152657-193713 GCA_026898455.1 Plectranthus barbatus | reverse complement strand
CGTTCTCATAACGTGGTAATAAAGGGGTAGGTCAGTATTAATTCTGTGGTGAAAAAGAATTAATATTAATTAATTAATTGTGTCCTGGGTTGTGGACATGGGAATTAATTAATTTATAGGCCCACTTTATTATTTGCATTAGGTCCCAGGTCTGGCCCAATAAATGTGCTGAATTGAGCCCAGGAGCCCACTAGGGTTTTATAACCCTAGGTCTATAAATAGACCTCTCACTCTCTGAAACCCTAGCCACTTTTCATGAGATTCAAATCAGTTGAAACCCTAAGGAGAGAGAGAGAGGGGCGCCGATCCTGAAAGAGAGAGGGAGGAGAATTTCGATTCTGGTCCTGCTCAAGTCACAGATCTACGGAGTCCTCAGCAGTAGTAGATCTGACCAGCACCAGGACACAGCCCTGAAGATCTAATCTGGAGAAGAAATTTTTCTTCTCTTCTCTATTTCTTTTTCGATTTTAATCCAGAAATTAGATCTCTAATTTCTGTTTCCGCAGATTAAATCGGATCGCGTGGTTGAATTGAGATTTGGAATTCAAACGCGAAAGATCGGTTCAGACTCGACGGAGTTACGGTAAACCCTAAATCCACAATTCTTTGTATTAAATTCATAGGAGCATGCTAGGGTTTTGAGAATTTTAATTATGAGCAATATCCATAGATCGATCCGGTTCAGTTTGGTTTTGGTGATTCGGTTCACGGAAAAACCCTACAGGGGTATCGAGTGGCAAAGGTGGTGAAGATGAAGTGTGAGACGTGCAAATATAACAAGGAGGCGGAATAGGAGGAGCATGATTGTTTGGCCGAGGGGAAGTCTGAGGCTCAGTTTTGGGCAAGATATGGCTGTCGAGATAGGCAGAAATATCAAGAAAGGAGATGGTTTATGAGAGGTAAGAGTGTTGAATGAAAGATAGGACTCGTCAAAGCGAGCATGGTGAGAAATGTAAACTCACGAAATGGCAAGATCTATGCACCGAGAACCCTTGTAACCGGTGTTATAGCTAATAAAAATACACGGCAAGTTGCGTGGTTCAAACTTGTGTGTGGCATAGTCTTTGAGGCAATGATACACTCGACATCCAAATACATGAAATGAGTCGTAGGATGGTGGAAGCTGGAAAAAAAATCTCAAATGGCTTCTTATGCTAAAGAGTGATGCTAGGAAGCCGATTAATAATGTAAACAGCTATACTAAAGGCCTCAACCCAAAAGGTCATCGAAACAAATGAGTGATATAAAAGAGCAAGACCCATTTTAGTAATATGTCCGTGTTTTCATTTTGTGCGGCCGTTTTGAGCAAGAGTATACGGACACAACATAAGATGATGAATACCACTTTTAACAAAGTGAGACTGTAGCCAATGATTTGTGAATTCCATGCCACAACCGCTTTGAATTTTTTTAATTTTGCTGGAGAATTGATTTTCCACAAAAGATTGAAATCTTATAAAATATCAAAGAATTCCGACTTGGCTTTAAGTGGATAAAACCAGGAAAAACGCGAATAATCGTCTACAAACATAACATAATAACGAAAACTAGAGACCGATTGTATAAGTGCAGGACCCCCACATATTGCAATGAATGATTTCCAAAATGCAAGAAGCTCGAGCATTAGCATTATTAAAAGGCAAACAAGCACTTTTTGCTATCTCACATAAATTGCATAAATGAGGTGAAGACAACATGGATGTGACATAAAGTAAACCATGTTTAGATAATGTATTGATTACATAATAAAACACATTTCCGAGATGAGAATGCCATAAATCAAATGAACCATGCAACTTTTTATTAAGAACAACTGCAAATAGTGCATCGGTGTTGAAATCCAGTAAGTATAAGTTGCGGTAATGTTTGCGTGTTGCGAGAAGCTGGTCGGTGTCCCAATTGAGAATGCGGACCTGAGAGGCAGTGAAAATAACATTAACCGGATGATCTTAAGTAAGCTTACTCACAGATAAAAGGTTTTTAGTAAATCCTGGCACAACAAGAATATTATGTAGATTGGGATGGCGAGATAAAGAGAGAGAATCAGTGTGGGAGATGAATAAACTCGCATCGTTGCCAACAGTCACATGATCGTTACCAGAGTAGGATGAAGAATGATCAAGATTGGATGCATCCGACATGATGCGGGCTGTAGCTCCTGTATCCAAATACCAATCAGATGTATTAGACTGAGAGATAGAACAACGATGAAAATATTTCGACAAGATTAGCCATGGATGGAGGCTGTTAAGAGCGATCAAAACGGTGAGGGCAATCGAAGGCATCATGATCAGAGTCACAATAAAAATAGCATGAAGGTGTATATTAGCATCGACCACAATTGTTGCTGCCCTGTACGCAATTATTCGACCAGCAGCTTCGATAGCCTAAAGAGGAGCCAAAAAGAGAACCCTTGCCATGCTGAGACGCAGTGAATGCAACAGTACGCGACAAGGAAGTGTCATCAATTGCTTTCTGGAACAGTTCATGACTCTGCGCTCTTGATAAAAGAGTTTGAAAATCTGGTAGCGGTCAAGAGGATAATAAGTATGTTGGGCAGTAGTGAAAACAGTGAAGGATGCACAAAGATCACAGAGAAACCAGTGGGATTTATCAGATTCGTTAAGCATGCGACCGATGGTAGAGAGTTGATCACATAGTGATTTGAATTGCTTCCCGTATTCTGCCGTGGTGAGATAACCATGCTTGAGAGACAGAAGATCATCTTTGAGGCTAATTCGCGAGCTTTGGAACAAAAACTGTACACGCGCGAGAGATTCTGCCAGACGTCTTTGGATCAAGATTTTGCAACCGATGACTACCGTCACTAATTCTTCGTTGAGGGTAGAGACAAGAAATAACTTGAGCAATTGATCTCGAGAGGACCATTTGAAATATGTCGGATTGGGTTCTTTAACATTAGCAACAGTCACACGTACGGTTGGTGAAGGAATAGACGTGTCATCGACAAAGGGCATGAACTTTTGACTAACGAGCAGGGGCTCAATCTGGGCATGCCAAAGGAGATAATTGGTGTAGGTTAACTTGATAATAACCATATGAATCATAGTCGAAAGGGGAAGGGAAGGAGTTTCAGGATCTGCCATGAGGAAGAAATAAGAGAGAGGCAAGAGCACATCGATTGTGGAGGAAGAATTTTTGGGATTTGCATCCAATTATTAGACTGTTACCATGTTGAAGTAAATAAAATTTTAAAGGAGATATATATACAAAGAGGATGTGCATGAAATAAGAAAAAATAACAATCGTATCTAGAACTAAACTATGAAGAAGATTCATCTAAATCTTTGGCGATATCTTCAACAGGCTGAATACATACTTTTCGGTTGTAATTGTTTATCATTTTATAAACAATGTACTTATTTATTTGTTTATTGTAAATGGTGTAATTTATATTTTTGTTCTAAATAATATATTCGTTTCAGAAATAAAAATTATGTATTCAGTCAAAAATAGTATTGATGTATTTAACTATGTTAATAAAAACAAAATAATTGCAAATTAATCTAAAAAATGTATTTAGTAAAACACAATGATATATTTAATTTATTAAAATGTGTAATTCTTAAACTGAAATAGTGTTTTAATATAGATGTTGTGATATGGGACTCTCTAATTTTTATGATATTATAGTCTCCTAATATTTATATAAGAAAAGGTGATAAAACCTTATCGTTTTTAATAGTTCGACAAGAAAGAAATGATTAATCCTCAATCAATTATTTAAACATTTGTTTTTCGCATATAATGTTTATGATTAGTAGGTTGTGAAGAGAGAGACTTTAACTAAGTTTCATTAAAATACCACTAACTTGGATTAATATTTAAGCTGATCATATAATAATTTGTTAGCGTGGGTGACGATTGGTGGAACAAAATAGAAATCTGGTTGGCCACCTGTCGATGATCTATTGGCAAGACAGCATCATTAAAAATAATCACAATTATCAAAACTTGTCAAATTTCATTGTACGAGGATATGCCACTCCATCAACTCTCTCTCTCTCTCTCTCCCACTGCCCCAGCCCCACCACATATGTCCCTCCTTTCTAAATTAAGCACCTTAATTTAACCTTAATCTCTAATCATTTCCATTAACAAATCTTTTCCCACCAGTTGTTTCAGATTTTCAACTCCATTTATGGTTTGTTAATTATTTAATTAGTGATTTTGATCCCAAACCACCCCCACTTTATTGGTGGATTAAATTAAGCAGCTCCATGTTTTGGAAGAGCGGTTTTCGAAAAACACCTTTTCTCAATCCTTACAAAACCACTTTCTTCCAAAATAGAACTCACTCTCCCTCTCTCTCATTACTCCTCACCTCATTCCAAGCTCAAATTAGTAAGTCTCATATATTCCTCTCTCTCTCTCTCTTGCTTTTTTCCCTCTCCTTTTTTCCTGGTGATCACTGTTGTTGATTGCAAAACGCTACTGTGCTGGAACGTTGTTTCTGTTTCGGAGGAATCGAGTTGGATTGATTTCTCCGAATCTCAACATTCCAGCCGGCGACTCACCATACGCATGATTAGATCGTTGATTAAGAGCGTAGAGTATGCAGAAAACCCTAGTTTTTATATGAATTTTGGTTGCAGACGAAGAAATTAAAGGGAATGGGAAGAGGGAAGATTGTGATTCGTAGGATTGACAATTCGACGAGCAGGCAAGTAACTTTCTCGAAGAGGAGGGGCGGATTGCTGAAAAAAGCGAAAGAGTTGTCAATCCTTTGCGATGCGGAAGTCGGATTGATTATCTTCTCCAGCACCGGAAAGCTCCATGATTACTCAAGCACCAGGTTTTCCCAAATTCTATTCAACTTTCGCTATACATTATTTTATTTACAGCATTATTTCAAAATATAAAATTATTCCTTTAATTTTATTGTGATTTTTATATTAAGTTACGAAACGTTTATAGGTGTCAGATTATTTCAGTAAATTAAACATAATTGCGCCTTTTCATGATAATGTGCGAGAGAATTCGTTTGATGCAGTCTTTGTATGTATGTGTGTGTGCAGATAGTTCAGCGACGATCAAAATTGTTCTTAGAAGAGAAATGATTGAGAGAAGTAATATAGATTTAAGGAAAAAGAAAAGAGCAGATAGTTTTTTATTTATTTATTTATATGAGAATGTGCAGTCTTCGATCTTCATGCATGCAGAAAAAAGGAGATCCTAACTTGATCTATTCTTTTTGTTTTGTAGTATTTTTATCAAGTAATAAGATCTTTTTATCAAGCTACCTAGGACTGCCTAAATACTAAGCAGCTTTTAATTGAACAATAAATTTCTAAATCATTGTGTCTAGGTGTCCTGCGCGAATATAGGCACCTCCTAGTTAGTTCACGCGATCAATTTTTTTTAAAAAAAATAATTGGATTTATTATAATTTAAATTAATTTATTAATAGGTATATATCATAATAAAATATTTAAAGTAACTTATAAATTAATTACCATATGAAAAATGTCTAATCTTCGCCTAAATCACCTAGGCACTAGATCCTATATGAGGGTCTAGGACCAGGCCCGGCCCTAAAGGAGGGCCAGGAGGGCTCCAAGATATGTCCACCTTATATATGTATGAGAGCTTAATTCTGTGACAATTGTTTTAACGTGAGAATGTGAGAATACTACATTATAACCTCAGTATACTTCATTTTAACATTAAAATCATTCATAAAAAAAATAATTCATCTTAACCTCAAAATACTTTATTTTCATTTTATCTTTCATTTTTCTTGATTTTATCTTCGATTTTATTCATTGTATTTTTTAGACTTCAATTTTTCTAAAATATTATTTGTTTTTTCTTTAGTTTTGTTCATTTTATCTTAAAATTACTTCATTATTTGTTCTCGTGTTCTCACGTTAAGAACAATTCTTATATGATCAAACCTCTATATGTATAGATTAATATTTAAGCCTTTAAATTTGTGGTCCATTATATATTAATTTAAAATTTTATATTAGAGGCCCTAAAATTTATAATCAATTATATATGTATAAATTTTTATTGTGGCCCTATTTTTTTATAGTAAAATTTAAAATAATAAAATACATTAAAAATTGCTAGAAAATAGTGAATTATTCATTGGAATTAGCTAAAAATCCTATTATCGAATCGAAATTGTTAAATTTTATAGTAATAATTTATTATTTATATAATATAATGAAATACTCAAAATATGATAGAATAATAATAATAATAATAATAATAATAGTAACGTGCTAATTATTATTTCTAATGAAAATTATATTTTATAACTTAAATATAAATTTTTTAAAATTCTCAATTTATTTTCACCCATGAGCCCCCAAATTGTTAGGATCGGCCATGACTAGGACCTAATAATTTTTACACCCATAAATATAAGATAAAAATTATTCTTATGAACAACTCTGATTACACTCTAGTCTCATCCAAAATATCTCATTTGTAAATATCTTCGAATGACTGTTTCTTCATCATTCACCCATTAAAAGAAGGGAAAGTCTCAGGTTAGGTACGCTTAAATGGTTTAGGTGAGTTTTATCCATTAACCCAAGTCAAACTCATCTAATATACTCTAATTGGGGATTAATAAACCCTATTTGGATGAATGAACTCATTTGGATATGAATAAACCCGCCTAAACCGTTTAGACGTGTCTAACGAAAGTTTTGCCTTAAAAAGAATTATAGTAACAGTCGCAGCAGCATGCTATTTTCAAAGGAATAATTGATTTAGTTTTTTTTAATTAATTTAAAATTGGGGATGGTTCGACTATGAGTCTTTCTCTACTTATGAGTGGGGTACCATTAGGCTATAATACCTCTAATAAATGTTTAAAATCAATCATTTGAAATTGAAGTATAATATTAAATTGATGATGTAGAAGATTGTTAGAGATACTGTTACGGGCTTCAACATATTTTTCTCTTTTCCTTTTATTATGAATTAAATTACAATATTAAATTATTGTTGAGAGAGTTCGATTCTATATCTTTTACTTACCTAAGAGCATATCTACATATATGCATAGGAGAACTCTAGCCTCCTCTAATAAATTACTAATATTTTACGTGTATTGCACGAAATTATTGAATTTAAGTATTGTAAAGAATATATATATATAATAGTTATTGGTATAGAAGTACTCCCTCCGTCCCAAGTAAATTGTCCACATTTCCTTTTTCGTCTGTCCCACAATATTAGTCCACTTTCTTAAAATAGCAAATTCTCTACACTCATCAATAAAATATTCATCCCACTAACTTCCACTACCACTCACATGCATTGATTATCGTGCCCGGTCAAATGTGGACAATTTGACCGGGACGGAGGTAGTACTAAATAAGTAATAGTAATCTAATATCTATTAATATGCTAAAAATTCTAAAAAAGACCCATCAAAATACTAAAAAATGTGTACATACTTAATTAAAATATTGAATAAATTAATGATAATTTTGCAATATTTTATAATTGAGTGTTATGTATGCTCCACAAATCACATTTTAAATTTAGTTCATATATAATCCATAACTTATAAATATAACAAAACTAAGAAGAATATAAGATTATAATAATTAATGTGTAAAAATATATCCAAATTATGTAATTAACAATAATAAATTCAATATATCCACACAATATATAATACTATGATAATTAATATGTGCAAAAGATATAAAAAATATGTAGTTAACAAATAATGAATTCAATATATTAACACATTTTATTGATGCACTCCACATTATATTATATTTTCAAAAATATAATTTTGCTTCTTTATTCATTTGATGTATAGGAATTATATTTAACTATATCCTTATTTAGTTTTTTATGTAAGTTAATATTTTTCTCAGTATATGTAAAATAGACAAAATATAATTTAAAAATAATTATGTTCTCTCATATTATACGTATAGAGATTCCATTAAAGAAATTAAGTTTATTTAGAAATGTTTATATAAATTCCAAGGTAATTCTTTTAATATTTTTACAACTATAACATATTCTTATTGATAAGATTATATATATATATATATATATATATATGAGAGTGATCATATGAGAACTCTTTTTACCATGTGAATATAAGAACTAATCTCGGTCATCCAAATTGGTGATCTAACGCTCAAGACTAAATAATTTTCATCTTGCATTATAGTGTAGTAAAACATGCATTAAAGGGTAATTTTGTACTCCTTCCGACCCGGTGAAGTAGTCCCTTTTCTTTTTGGCACGGGAATTAAGGGTTGTGAGTGTAGTGGAATTAATATTTTATTGGTGAGTGTGAAAAAAGTTGTCATTTTAGGAAAATGGGACTATTCTATGGGACAAACAAAAAAGGAAAGTGAGACTACTTCAATGGGACGGAAGGAGTAATATTTTTCTCTCTCCTCTAAAATCATCATAAATTTTTAAATGACCATAACTCCTTCGATTTAGATTATTTTTTCATGTATCATATATCAAATTAAAGGTAATTTAATTATCTTTCAAACGAAATCTCTATTGCATATGTTTCGATTTTAAAATCATCGTAAAAAATTAAAATTAGTGATTATATGCATAATTCTCGTAACAGTACACAAATTTTTATATAATGAATGAAGTTGCACAATATAATGCAATAATGCAGAATATGATACATAAAATGCAATAGGTTTTTTCATGCGAGATCAACAAAAAAATTAAAATTCATTATCTTTGCATACTGTAGAAAATATTATAGTTGTTATAAAAGTTGATCATACATTACTTGTTTTTAATTATGTATTTTTTTGTTATATTATATAAATGTATATTATTATAATATATAATGTATGTTTGTTAGGTATATAATGAATGTTTGCTAGGTATATAATGCATGTCGATGTCAAAATAATGCGGTCCACAGAATATCAGTATATCTTAAAAATAAAGTTCACATGATAAACTTTTAAATAGTTTGATGCACGCATAAGAATTTATATATGACAAGAATATTTGAGAAAATTAATAATAGATATGTTTCAATCTTAAAGATTAGATGATTTTCCTTATTTATAATTTTCCATATTAATTAAGATATTTTTCATATCAATGTCTTATATTTAGTGCATATAGTTATATTTTTCTCTCTCTTAAAATTATAAATATCATAATTCTCTTAATTTAAAATTATTTTTTAATGTACCAAAATAATATGATTTTATTATTTTTTAACTAAATCTCTATTGCACATGTTTAGTGGGAGTAAATTATTAATCTTATGCACAAATTAAATAACTTATGTATTATAATGTAAGTAAAATAATTTTGCTCTAAAATAAAAATAATACACTATAGTTCCGATTAAAAAATCATCGTAAAAATAAAAATTAGTGATTATATGCATAATTCTCGTAACAGTACACAAATTCTTATATAATGAATGCAATTGCACAATATAATGCATGAAGTTATAGTATATAATGCAGAATATGATAGATAAAATATAACATATTTTTTTCAGCGAAATCATCATTCATCATTATATTTGCACTTGTTATACATTATATAGTAATAACATGTGCATTATAATGAAATTACTATAAATTTTTCTCTAAAATAAAAGTAATACCATATATAATGCATGGATTAATATCGTATAATGATAGTAATATTGTTCTAAAATAAGAGTAATACCCTACTATAATGCAGGAAGATGTTTGTTAGGTATATAATGCATGTTTCTTATGAATATAATGCATGTTTGTAAGATATATAATGCATGTCGAGGTTGAATATGCAAACAGAATCTTAAATAAGTACAAAATGACAAAAATACCTTATAATGCAGGTTTTTAGAGATAAAATGACCGAAAATTCTAGTAAAATCTTGAGCGTACATTTATTAAAATCAATGACAAAGATTAATTCTTATTTCTCATGGTAAGAGGTGTTCTCATTGGATCGCATCCCTATATATATCTATATATATATATATATATATATATATGAATTTAAATAATACCATTTGATATGAGGTGGAAAAGAAATTATATCTTAAATATAATATTTTAATAATAAAATACATTTGATAATTAATTGATAGCCATCAATAAGATCTTTTTATCAAGCTGCCTAATTAAGCACCAAGCAGCTTTTAATTGAACTGAAAATTTCTAAATCATTTTGTCTAGTATGTGCGGATATAGCACCTCCTAGTCAGTTTAGGTGATTAACTTTTTTTAAAAAATAATTGGATTTTGTATAATTTAATTTAATTTATTGATAAGTATATATTATATTAAAATATTAAAAGTAGCTTATAAATTAATTAACATATGAAAGGTCCTATCTCCTAAGACTATCCACTATAACAACCTAACATAACCCAGTTTTTTTAATTTATCTTTCCTCCACATATATACAACTGACAAGTTAATTTAATTTTTACTTACTACAATAACTTTCATACAACTTACAATTTATTTTATTGTATTAATATATATTATTTATATTAATTTGTATAAAGTTTAGGAAATTTACAAAATATATAAATATATAATTTAAATTCATAAACACAATTAAAAGATATTATAAATGAAATTAGTTTGTTTGTGAAAATATAACAATATTGAGCTCTATTTATTCAGGAAAAAAAAGAGAAAAAAATGATGAATTTTGATATATATATATATATATTATGAATTACTCCCTCCATCTCAGATTAAAAGTCTTGTTTGCTTTTGACACAATAACCAAGACATGTGAGTGTAGAATCAGTTGAGTGCAATTAATATTTTATTATTGAGGGTGAAAAAGTTATTATTCTTAGAAACGAGACTATTAAAGTGGGATGCACGAAAATAGGAAACGAGACTATTAAAATGGGACGGAGGGAGTATATATCTTATATAAAAAATATAATCATCCAACCAGAAGTTACATTTGGCTGCTTTTGGTTGGACCACTTACCTTATAATTGGGTTGCAGGAAGTTGCAGAATGTATGGGTTGTGGCTTCTCCCTTCTTTTTATTTTTTTGTAAATTCCACCTTGCATCCAGGGGCGGCACTATGTGGAGGCTCACGAGCTTGGCCGGCCTCACGGCGTTTCATTATATATATATATATATATATATTAAAAAAATAAAATTATATAGTGTCGATCCCACAAAATTACGATCGAGCCCCCACAATACTCAAGCTCTACATTCGCCCCTGCTTGCATCCACATAAGCCACAACCGGTTGTGACATTCACCATAGTGGGTAGTTAATAACGAATCCAAAAATTTATAATTAGGAATATAATATATAAATAAAATTAAATTGGAATACATTAATACATATAAATAATAATAAATATATAATCAAATAATAACAAAATAAAATTTTGAGAGTACGAGTGTACTCAAATTATAAATGCATCCGCCTCTGCATAGTCCAAAATTTTTTACAAGCATGGGTATAACATAAAAATTATTCTTATGAACAACTCTGATTACACTCTTGTCTCATCCAAAATTTCTCATTTGTAAATATCTTCGAATAACTTTTTTAAAATTAAATTATAATATTAAATTAAAATTGAATTGGGTATCATTAGGCTATAATACCTTAATAAATATTTAAACTCGATCATTTAAAATTGAAGTATAATATTAAATTGAGGATGTGGAAGATTGGTGAGAGATACTGTTACGACTTCAAGATTTTTTTTCTCTTTTCTTTTTATTTTGAATTAAATTAATATTAAATTATGGTTGAGAGAGTTCGACTGTAGATCTTTTTCCTTCTCACACACAAGTTGTGAAGAAGAAAAATAAGTTGAAGATGAGAAAAAAATATGAATAATAAGGGGTTGAACATGAAGAGAAGTAAGATTAATTTATTAGTTTTAATTATATACTTCCTCGGCTACAATTGTCACTCTTTTTTTTAATACGAAAGTTAATGATTATGAGTGTAAAATAAGTTGAATGAAATTAATGTTTTCCTGTTGAGAGTAAAAAATTGTCATTTTAAAAATGAAACTAATGAAGTAGGACAAAAAAAATTGGGACAATTCAATCAAAATGGAGAGAGTTTTTTTTTTTTTTAAAAAAAAAAATTCTAATGTACTCATCCTATAAAAAATTCCTAGTTCAACTACTACCTACGTGTAAAGGTATTGTGACATTACAATATTTATATATATAATTAGATTTCTAAGGGGAAAATGACTAATATCTATAGTTGGGAAATGATGAAACGGAAATATACTTTAGCATATGATTCATAACTAGTAGCTAGTTAACGCAATATTGTAAAAACTTCCACTTAATCAAATAAAAAAATACTTAAATCACTATATCTAGATGGTTTGACGAGTAATTGACGTTTAGACGCGGTCTAATCGATTTATGCGACCAATTTTGCAAAAAAAAAAAAAAAAAAAAGAAAGAAAGAAGTTAAAATTAAATTTTACATAATATTAATTTAATTAATTAATAAATACATTTTATAAAAAATAGCTAAACATTTAAAAAATGTCTAGGTCCCGCCTAGATCATTCAGACGCTAGCCCCAATTCGATATTGCCTAACAATTTTTACAATTATACATAACTTTGTATCATAGGACTGTGTAATAATAAGTTTAACAAAAACCTAGAAACCAATTTATTCAATTAATTACTGCAACATATTAAGTCAAATTTAATTTTTTCTTTGTTTTATAAATTCCGAGAATCATATACATATTTGTGTGCGCATAATATAATTTACTTGTGTATATAAATTGTATTAATACATATACATTGATGTATTTTATTACTAAAAGAAAATATGTTAGAAAATAACATATTTTATTATTACTCAACTGAATTCCTAAAAAAAAAAACTGAATCATGAATTATGTTGCATATTTTTAGGAGTATAAAAATCATTATTACCAATAATCAAATTCATATTTGATTCATGAGACCATGAGAATTGAGCATTACTAATAATGAAAAACTCATTTATGCAAAAAAATAGGTTTATTGTTCGGTCTGTTAAAAAAATATATTTTATATTCGATTATCATAATATGTGGCATACACATCTAATGCCATACATACATATATACATGATAATATGTTAATCTAGAGGAAATAAAACACCATCCAGCAACATGAATCTCGAGCAATATTAGAATATAGAGAAAAAGTAACAAAAAGGATAAGAATTGTTTCTAAATTGACACTTTTGGTATTTAACATTTGTTGTTGTTGTTGTTTTTTTTTAGTAAAGATATTTAACATTTGTTAAATCTTTTAGCTGGGTGTTCAACTCAAAACAAACTCTTTGCAATTTCGGTTTTATATTATGACTCAATTAAAAATTTATAATATTCTTCTAAAGGTAAATATCGTTGGAAATCACAGCATGAGACAGTTAATAATGCATCAAATACAATCAAGTAATACAACTTTTACAGATAAATAATGCAACAAAAACAGCAGTGGTGTCGAAAATAATCAAATTAAATAAATAAAGTCGAGTCGAGGAGTCCTCTTCCTGCAAGACGAAAACGTCAACAGAGTGCTCGTTTTGATAGCACTCGTCCCCAAAGGTAAAACAACTTCGGCTTCTACGAGGCAGCACTACGATCACAAAAGCTTTGATGAACTGAACGGAGTTGAAAATTGACCAAGCCAAGACTTATGAAGAATGATGCAAGTTTTCTAAAAGGTTACAGTAATGCGGCTATTTTTGGTAACTTGAGACATGCACCAATGTATGTCTATTTATAGGCAAGATCCAGACATGGGGAGCGTGTCGATTACGACGCAGATATCATTGCACGGCGGTTACAACGTGAAACGAGGAAGTTGTAATGGTGTCGTTTGAATGGGAGCTGTAACGCTTCCCAACATTCAAACACGTGTGCTGACTCATCAGGCATGTCACATTCAACGTGTGCACCACATCGACTGGACCTGCCACGTCGAGACGAGCCAAACAAGCTCGACAACCCACTCTACAAATTCAACAGACTCGTTTTACTAGCCCAAAAGGATATGGCATAAGTGGGTCAAGCTAAGCCCAAGGTCCAATGGTCCAATGGCCCAAAGACGGGACGGGGCGAGAGGCGGCGCGTGAGGGTACCACCGGATGCTACCTACACAATACACCTTGTTATTACACATCATTAAGCTAATGATTTATATACACTTTATTAATAGTGTCATAAACCTATATAGGACATTTATTAATTAATGTAGTAACATAATCTTCCCACACACCATTACATATGTAATTGTGTGACTTTGCGGCATTTCTCACCCACCAAAATTCGGATTTGAGAATATAGTACGACGATCTAATCACGACATAGATTTAGTTGGTAATAATTGATTACAACGAAATTAAATATTTCACATTGAAATTTTACATTAAAGTTCCCAAATTTTCAGAATTTTACATTAAAGTTCTTGATTTTCCAACAATCATAAATCAAGCGAACTCACGAGCTACTTAGGATCAACTTGAAATTTGATCGAGTTGAGCTCAACCTCCATAATTATAAAACTCAATAGGCTCGCGAGCTTTATCAAATTTGAGCCCAATTCGAGTTAAGCTCGCAAACCTTATTGAATTTAACATAATCTAATTTTCTTTATCTCTAAATTATTATAGATAACTTAGATTTCTGATTAAAATTAAGAAAATCAAGCTCGATTGAACTGAATCGAGCTCTAACTTTATCATACTCAACTCCAATAGGCTCGTAATCACCCCTATTAATTCATCTATAAGCTCTAACTTTATCATACTCAATTCCAATAGACTCGTGATCACCCCCATTAATTCATCAATATTAATTTGTCATTGTAACTGCATACGTGTATCGCCAATTGTGTGCGTGCTTATATTTGGTTAATGAATGATAAAACAGTGCTGCATGTATATCAATTAATGCTGAAAAATGACATTTACATTTTTCTTTTGTTTAGTATATGTTTTTAATTACATTTGACAATATTGCATTCTTCAGTCTTTTTGTAGAATTTTACAAAATGATATTATAGCGAGTTAGTGACATGATTTACAACATGTAAACTTTATATATATAGATATATATATATATATATAATTGACTGGCAATGATGATAACCGGGTTTCCTGTAACATTTGGGCAGCATGAAATCAATAATTGAGAAATACAACAAGTTTAAGGAGGAGAATCACCAATTGCCAGATCCTACTTCAGAGATCAAGGTATACTCTACAAATTATCTCCATAAAATTATGGATATTTATAAATTACAGGCAAATAATTTGGAATGTGTAATACACTTCAATTTGTCCATTTAGCTAGATAAAGAAAGAGAAAATGGTAAAAATACAATCGCAATTTTTATACAAAAAACATTGTTAGAATAATTGAGCACTCCCAACTCTATTAGGATCCTTTTTTAGAGGTACATTGTAACCACTTATCAAATTCTTGAAACCACAACCTATGAAAGAAGATAAACTCAAGTGTTTCCAAGTATTAAATTACCAATTTATCCAACAATAAAAATTGAAGTGTTCATCAACGGTTCCTGTAATCATCTTGAGGTTAATGAACTGCTCCATCAGGTCCTCTTTAACCCAAAAAAAAAAAAAAAAAAAAAAAAAAAAACGTTTACCTGTTTTTCTGCTTCTAAAGATTATGCTTTAGTAGTTCAGCTTCCAAAAAGAATAACAAAGCCGTGCAGTTGCAAAGAGAGAGAGAGATCATCAGTGCTTTCACTTGCAATTCTTCATGAAAGCTTAGGAACCTGCTAAAGGGGATTAAAAATGCATGCAAGTCTAGTATAAAGAACCATGATGCATTCTTACAGTGGACACTATTTCGTTTGAGTCATACTTCAAATAGCAGCAATCGCATAAAGATGTCTAAGTCTATAATCACTTAATCCAGAGAAGATTTGCATCCCTGCACTCTCTTAGATATCTCCTACTACTACAACTTCATGATAACGTGGTTGAGTATCTAACTTCCACTATTTGATGATAGACCACAAAGAAATCTCTCCTTGAGATTTCATTAATCCTTCTTTTTCATTTTTGGCTAGGTATGGCAAAGGGAAGCAGCAAACTTGAGGCAACAACTACAGTATTTGCAAGAAAGTCATAGGTAACACACCAGATGTCTTACATGTAATCTGATTCAAATTCCTCTGCAGAGATCTTTAACAGTTAGAAACTAAGTTTTTATTGATGGATGATTTAGAAAAGATAGATAACGAGTGACAGAAAAGAAAGAAAAGTAACTGAAAATCATATGATATTATAGAACAGTGCTACACATGCATTTGGGTTTTAAAGTACCTACAGATTGTTCTTTGCAACTAGATGGTTTATTTCGTTTGAGTCATACTTCAAATTATTTATTAATAAGCATCTTGTGTAAAAGATACCCAAGACACAGAAAATGCAGTGAAAATGTGGAAGATGCATATTCATTAGTGCATCTCATTATAAAACTTGAGATACAGAAAAAGTGTAAAAATGTTGAAGATGAAACTTTACAAAGAAACTATTTTTTTTAAGATATATGTGAATATATCTTTTATATCCTTTAGATTTTATATTCGTAGATTATATTTGCTACTTGTAGGTTTGATGACTAGCACGATATAGAAAAATCCTAAACTTATGTTTTTGTTTAATATGTTCCATTAACATGGTATATGAGCGCACCCGTGATCGACTCTTGGGTGTTTAGAGAATGAGATTTTTTTAAAATTTAGGATTTCAAAATTAGGGTAGGTATTAGAGTTTTAGAATAAGTTTTCTTGAGGATTTGGAAAGTCAGGATTTTGGAGAGAAGAAGCATAGATGAAGAAAAACTTAACCCATTCCATTTCCGATGCCGGACGACACCGACGGCATTTTTAATATTTATTTTGTTATAATTTGATTGTTATGATGTAAATTATCATAATTGTTTTGTTATACTGAAAAGTGATTATTTGAACATAAATAATATTAGTGTTAAGTCATATTTTGGTATTATAATGATTCACAATTGCAATTGTTCTAATTTACCATTTGATATATAGATGGACATTTTACTTAATTGTTAATAGTTATTAAAAAAAAAAAAATTTATATTATATTATTGCACTTATAAATGTAGGATAATAGAATATAATACAAAACAGATAATAATATTTAAACAAAAATTAATAACAATTTTAGTTTGATGATGATAAAAAACAAAACGAGTTAATAAAATCGCATGACATGTAGTCGAGAATTGTATTAAAAGAAAACAACAATAAAAAATAGTTTAAAAACTATATAGTTAGAAGAAAAAATAACAACAAAAATGAGTGATTTAAGTAATTTTCCTACATAATAAAGTATCACACAAATAAAGAATAAAACTCACGTAAATGAAAACATTTATAAATGAAGAGCCATTTTGATATACCACATCGGTTAATTATCAAACACAAATAAAATGAGCCATCTATAAAATACTCCCTCCCTTCCATGCCAATTGGCATGTTTCTTTTCGGTACGAAAATTAAGAGTTGTGAGTGTAGAATAAGTTAGTGGGATTAATATTTTATTGTTGAGTGTGAAAAAGTTGTCATTTTTAAAAATGTAACAATTTAGTTGGGACGCCCAATTTGGTAAGTGTGCCAATTGGAGTAGGACGGAGGGAGTACATAATTGTATAGTTATCTAAACCATCGATTTGGTGGTATTCAGGACACTGCTGTCGACCGCATAGCCGGTGAGAAGTTGTCTTGAACCCACTTTTCATTAAATAATAATATTATTAATATTTATTTATTATATTAATTAATAATATTTGGTACGGTATAGTATACCATTACGATATATCACGGTATTCAGTTTATGTTATACTGAAACTTTGATAGACCAAGGTTCGGTATATCGATAGTTAAGAGTATGATAATGATATAAATTTTCTCAAACATAAAGTTCGGTATGGTATACGGTATGGCCAAAAAAATTCAGTATACCGTACCATCCCACCCCTAATTCAAACAACATTTTGGTGATCTTGGAAACATTTGGTGATAATGTAATGCTGCATTGGAGTGTTACTGTCATGAGGTTGGAACTGTTGTTGATGCAGAGAAATTGGTGAAAACAATGTCTCTGTTGGGAACTAGGCCAAATGAGGTTATCTTTGGGTTATTGGCATATTTGTGTGTCGTTAAGCCATTAAGAGGCTGAATAAGAAGGTATTTACATGCAAATATTAAAGGCTTGTTCCAAATATTAAAGAATGGCTGAAGTTGCTTAATTGGTGATAAAGATTAGGTTTGGGTTATGAGAGTTATGAGTGTCGCTAGCCTATTTTGTTTCGCAACCTAATCGCCTTTTGTCCGCTCATGTGTTGTTTGGCTCAATATTGGATAGATATTGCATTTTGATATATGTTGTTCACCCGTGTGCGGTTTGAATCAACATTGGATAAAGTTGTTAACTGGTGTAGTGTTTGGATTAGTATCAGGTAAACTGGTTCATGTTCACCCGTGTACTGTTTGAATCAATATTGAATTAATTTGGATATTTGTTTGGTACAAGCTGTTCACTGGTGTGCTATTTGGATCGACAACAGATTGATGTTGAATAGGGGTGAGAAATGGGGAGGTTCAGTTAAAAACCGTATCAAAGTGGTCAAACCACCAACCCAAAATTTATGAAAAACCTAGTTGAACTACCTATTTATATCCTACAAACTGCACCAAAACCAGACCGAACCGAAGCTACAGTTTCGGTTTTACCCAAATTTCCAGCACATTTAAGAGTGAACAGCAAACAAACAATTGGAGACAGTAATGAACAGCGAAAGAGATGGTGATCAAACACACAACACCACCACCACATTCATTCAAAAATTTAAACAAACACCATGTCAACAAACCTGCCTACTCAACCAAACCACAAATGGCTTCTACCTCGGCACTTTTAATGCTGCTGCCGCTGCCTCGAGACACCCACAAGTCGGCCGGCGGTTTCTTGAAACCTGTTCACCCGCCGACATGAGTTACCAGCTGGCGTGAGTGTCAATTGGAGGAGGGATGAACGACCGAAAGAGGAAGTTTGCAGCACGGTGCAGTTGATGATATTACATATTAGGGATTTAGGGTTTAGAAATTAGAATTTATTTTAACTAAATATATCAATATATTCAGTTGTGTCGAGTTTAATCGAAACTAAACTCCTCAAAACCAACCCGAACCGAAAAAAGATCCTACTTCACTTTTCTTAACTGAACCGAACCTAAATTAAGTCTCAACCCGTCTGAAACCGACTATTCGGATTGGTTTTCGGTTAGCGGTCCCCTACTGTTGAATATTGTTTTGGTACAATTTGGATTTATTTTTAGCTTGGGTTCGTTTATGGTCAAGTATGAGGATTGGATTATCTCATGTTAGTGGCAATGCAAATTGTTTTTAATGGTTTTTTGAGTTGATCATCTTTATAACAAGTTGTGCATGCTTAACATCTATGCTCCATATTGAGGGGAAGTGCTAAAGATATATGTGAATATATCTTTTTGATATCCTTTAGATTTTATATTCCTAAATTATATTTGTCCTAATTGTATAAATAGGTGCATATGTTTGATGATGAATAACACAATATAGAGAATTCCTCCACTTATGTTTTTGTTCAATATGTTTCGTTAACACTATTGATTGGGGACTAAAAAAGAGAAATGATCAAAGTATTTTAGGTGAGTGACTAAAAACAAAGGGTAGAGCATCCTTCATCCATTGGAGTTAAACTACCCATAGGTTGTTCATTGCAACTGATCTCAGTATTGCAGACATCTAAAGCATATTTTAAAGAGTGTTTCACAGGCCATCTAGTTATACAAATTTAAGACATGGAAAATAAAAAAAAAATGTGGAAGATACAAATGCGAATGTGCATCCTGTTAAAAGACTAGAGACACAGTAACTGCATAAAAATGTGGAGGATGTGTAAGTATGATGATGCTCAGTTATAATTGATGGGGAGGTAGAAAAGTGATATGAGAAAAGAGACAAAGAATAATGACAGATAACTGAACAGCTGATGATATTATGGAACATCTACGCTACCACGTTCATGGTAGCTAAAAGTACCTGACTCCATAAACCATCGATTCTTCAGAAAATTTTCTACTATGCATCTTGTTAATGATACATGAGACAGAGAGAGAAAGAGAGACAGCACTAAAAACGTGGAAGATGCCTATGCATAACCACATCTTTTTATAGAAACTGAGACAGAATGTGGAAGATATGTAAGCATATAAAAATTGAGATATTGAAATACATAAGAAAAGTGTAAGCAGCATGTGTATAATGAAATTTAGTAGGACTTAAATAGGCACACGGCTTCATAAAATATAGTTATACATATCATCTTACATCTCAAACAAGTTGACTCATCCACTAAAATTGCAGGAAGCTTTTGGGAGAAGAAATTTCCGGGTTGAGCATCGGAGACCTCCAAAATCTGGAAAATCAACTAGAAACAAGCTTAAAAGGCATCCGTGTGAAAAAAGCAAGTACCAATACTGTCTAGCATAATCATCAGACATTGATACGTACAGCTTTTTTCCATCAATGATATGAAAATGTCCTTGCAGAAGTAGTTTTATTCAATTATTCATTTTTATCTTGCAGGAGCAAACCCTGACTGCTGAAATCAAAGAATTAAACTGGAAGGTCCACATTGGAGACAGTTTTTTAAAATTTTTTTTTTTAAAGAGGCACATTTGAGACAGATAAAATGCTATAACTCCACATTTGAATTCATATTTAGAATTGGTGATAGCATAATTTATCTTGTTACAGGAATCCCAAATTCATCAAGAGAACATGGAACTTCACAAGAAGGTGAATCTTGTTGTCCAGGAGAATGCAGAATTGTGGAAAAAGGTATTGACAGACTACATATAAGGCCCAAACAGAACTTGACCAGTGAAAATTACACAGACCAAATAGGTAAAAGTAAATCTCACTTGCAATTAAAACAAGTTCTGATTCAGGTTTATGGCATGGGAGGAACAAGCGAAGCAAACAGGGCTCCTCACAGCATCAACAATGGATATGCTTTTAAACCTATCAATCTTGAGCAAAGCAAGCAACAAAAGCGAAAAATCGAGGCACCAAAAGACGTGGTGAATTTGGGGTACGTCTATTTTTAAGATATCTATTTCATATATAGCCACTGAGAATGGTTTTAGCCCGTTTTACTTATCAAATAACATAGATTGACTCTTCAAACAGACTTCAACTGCATCAATGACTTGTCGGCACCACATAAAATGTGTCTACCAGTTCTGTTCCAGTTGTCCTACAGTCCAAAGAGTGAGAGGATGCAATGTGCATTAGAAAATTTGTGGAGGTCACAAGATGAGTCTGCATGCAAATGGCCATTCTTTTCAATGAAATCATATGGAAAGATTTGAGATATTTGTGTAGATATCCCTATATTCCCTTGAATTATGTAATAATGGCCAAAGGGCAAAGAAAAAAATATTTAATATTAACTTTATCTAATGATGTGATAATTGATGTCCCCAATTGTGGTCCCAGCTAAACTTGTTAGATAAAAGTAAAACTGATACAGAAATATGTCTAAAACTGATGCTTTGGTAAAAGTGAAACGTAAAAGCGACATTATGGGCAGAAAAAATGAAATCAATTGAGTATTAGTCCATCAAACATAAGCCAAACTATGCTCCATCATACAATGTGATAATCCAACTAAGATACCAAAAACATGTCAACAAGCAAAATCACAAGACACAAATTTGAGAACACAAAAAAGGGGGAAAGTATAAACGAAAATTACCAACTTCTTGGGAAAAAAAAAATGGTTGGAGATTCTCTGGCACCTAATGTGCAAACGCAACTGGGTTTTAAGTGTCTTTCCCATTGAAAGCAGCCAATAAACTTAAAACACTGTTTCTTCACCAAACTTAGCACCTTTTCACAATATTCATTTCTTAATTATACATTGTGCAGGATGTGCTAATGGCTTTTGCGGAAGTATAAGAAATCCTTTCCTTCTTACCCGTGGATAAAGACATGACACTGATTGCATCAAGCTCATTCTGAATCAGCAGAACACTTCACTATACAGACAAGTAATAGATTCATGACACCTTCAACAGCTGTACATACCCAGAGTCCCTGCATGCTCGACAATTTTCCAAAATCATTGGATGCTATGACAGAAACAAGTACTATATAGTATATCTTGCATGTGAGTGTGTTATAATTGGAGCCCACCATATGCCAAGAACCAGAAGGCCCAGTTAGAGAGAGTAGAAGCACATAAAAAATTCAAGTTTCCATCTCAACATTCTCAAGCACATGAGACCGCTCAAGCACATGAGACCGCTATAGTTTACATACATTATAAATGACTATAAATGTAGATACCTCGGCATGAACTTTGATACAACAACAGACATCAAGCAAAAGGGAAACATCAAAATGCTGAGGCAGGTGACTTGTTTTAACTTATCAGCTACATCAACTAGAAATATGCAAAGAACAACTCACATAATTCTGTCATCAAACACGAAGTAAAACAAACAACAATAAAGTCAGGTACATTCATAGAGGGCAGTGTTGAGCAAGAGTTGTTGAGACTATTTGGCTAGGAGCCAAGCACCTCTGAACTAGTCATTTATCAGATATTACAATCACTCACAACTTCATCCTAGGTGAAAATAATCAAAGCTCAATCAGAGCGCAGAGATACAGAATCAACAAAATGATAATAGCAATTGCTCAGGCAGGCATAAGCATAAACATGAGAAATACAGGTAGGTTTCGTCAATCAATAGATTCAGAGAATATACGAAAACATGAAAGCTCTATCAATAGAAGCATTCTAACCTATCCTTTTCACAGAGGAAAAAAAATTCCCTCGTCTGAGAACGGCCATTTATTCATTGAGAATAAATGAAAAACAAGATTTTATGGCCAAGTTAGATTATAAAGCTCTAAATTCATTTTTTAAAAAAAAGAAAAAAAAAACTTAAATTTGTGATCTTTTCCTTTTGTACAGCTGAAACAGTTGGCTTAAAAAATTATAATCTCTTTATAATCTCGACAGGCTGGGTATTAAACAGAAAGCAAATTAATAGCATCAGTAACCACCCTTAAGAAATCAAATACAATGACAAGGTAAAAAAACTTAAATATATTTGCCTTCACGAATTTCATCCATAACGAAACAAAGAATCAAACACTCATAAGAAATAATTTTCTGATGTTTCAAAAATCACAAAGATCGCACATGAAAATCCAAGAAAAGTGAGATTACCTTCTACAACAAGAAATAGTTGAGCCAAATGCATGTACATCCAACTCCAACATAAGCCAAACTATGCTCCATCATACAATGTAATAATCCAACCAAGATACCAAAAAACATGTCAACAAACAAAATCACAATCACAAGAAACAAAATTGAGATCACAAAAGAGGGGGAAGTATAAACGAAAATTTCCAACTTTTTGGAGAAAAAAAAAAAAAACAACAAAACAATGGTTGGAGATTCTCTAGCACCTAATGTGGGAAACGCAACAGTGTTTTACGTGTATATTATTGAGGAGAACGATGCAGATGAAGATTTCGATGCGAGAAGAGCACCTTCTAGACAAAAAGAGGAGAGTTTATGTATAGTTTTTGGGCTAGTTGGCGAATGAGGTGGGGCTAGTGGGCAGGATTGGATGAAGAGAGAGAAGAAAATATCTGGAAGCACAATTTGAGTCAGTAGTAGTGAGTAGTACATATATTTTTATGCGAATCAATGAAATCAATCTATTTCTTGGTTAATATATTAACCATAATTTTTATATTTTTTTAATGAAATGGTAAAAATAATAGATCGATTAAAAGAGAAATCAATCTACTTCTATATTTTTATAAAATTAATCAATCCAATTTACAATTTAAAAAGAGATTTGACAATATATATGATTCATAGTTAATAGTAACGCGGAAGATGAAGAAAAAACACTTTCAATTCATTTTATAATCTGCTGTTTTATTATATTATTATTTTGTGGGTACGTTTTAATGTATTTATCGGAACATTTAGCTTATGATAAACCTTATTTTCTCGTAATCGAGTGGGCCTCAAATGTATATTATGCTGGCCTGCAGGCTTCTTCTATGTATCAGTCCCCCCTTCCTAAAACCCCTTTCTCCTTTTCTTTCATACCAGTGGTTAAACCCTAACAAATACAATGCAGACAGAGGCTGCTAATTTTATCTCATCCATTCATGGTCCATGCATCCGTCGCCGTGACTGTAAGCCACTTTGTTAGAATATCTGTCTTCATCAGTTCCTTTTAACTCGATTCTTCGGTTTTGTGATGCACGTATAACTTTATTATTATTATTTTTTTTACTCCGTGATGGTTTTCTAAGTATTTACATTTTCGCCATTTGCCCCCACTTGTTGGGTAGAAGTGTGTGCATTTTTTTATTTTTTTTATTCAAATTCGAGAAGAGAATTTTTTTCGCGTGTTGTTTATAGGAATTTGTTTATTAGATTGATTTCATTAAGTTGTATCGCACCATCTTTTCAATAGTAAGGAATAGAATGTGCTTCTCCCAGCATGATCGTAGCATTTTTCTGTGGTTTCCAGATATTTGTCTATGGATCTGGAAATAAGAGTTTGAATACGGCAATGTATGGCATGATTTTCTAGAGTATTAACATTTGTTGAATCTCATTCTAATTATGATTTCCTATTATGTGTTGTTGTGACTGTCATTGCCCTGCTTGCTCAATCAGATGTTTCTTTTTTTTCCAGTAGACGGGGAAGATGAGCATTGGGTATGCAGCTTTCACCTTGGTCCCGGAAATTAACGTTTCAGTTATAGCTCCATTCTGTTTGTTTGTTGAATGTGGTGCTCATATCCTTTAGCTGGCATATCATGGATTACATGTTTTGGTGTTACTGGTGTAGATTTGGGCACCACCAACTCTTGTTGCGGTCATGGAGGAATCGAGGATGGGTGGGAGTACGAGCCATTGATTTATCAAAGGATAAATTTGCTCTGCAGAGGCGGCTGAGAAAGCAAAAAATTGGGCCTAGGCATTAGAATATACCATTAACTAAGGAGGTAGATCAGGTACTTTGCTGGAGGGATGACCCAAGTTCTTGAGGTTTCGGAAGTGGATTTTCGAAAAAAATGTTAAGCTGAGTTGGACATGCAGGGAGAAAAGCATCGATTGATCTCGGAGATGATAGTTTGTTTGGACTGTTGAGCATTGAGATTATAGCTACATTGTTTTCTTACAGCACGTACTCGGATTTTTAGACTTATCAATTAAGTTCCAATGTCGTCCATTCAAAGAGCGGATATTCCTTGGAATTTGACAAAATCATGAAAGTGCAGAAGATGGATTAAGCCTGGTTCCATTAAGAAATTCTGTAGTAAAAAAAAAAAAACTGTACACGGAGGAATTCCTACAAGCTAAGTAAATGATTTTTCTTGTATTCTAG
Organism: Plectranthus barbatus; assembly: GCA_026898455.1. NCBI lineage: Eukaryota > Viridiplantae > Streptophyta > Magnoliopsida > Lamiales > Lamiaceae > Plectranthus > Plectranthus barbatus. Next base: position 168,198 of record JAPKLW010001077.1, on the reverse strand, counting down.
TCCACCCTATGAGAATTGACAAACACTACCATCCCCAGAATATTTAGCAATCAACCAATTCAATTTCAACCTAGTTAATCTAAATCTTCATTTACCATTGATCATCGACCCCTCCCTTGTTTGAAGCAGTCATCACAAAAACCCCCACTATAGCAGCAGCTGCAAAGATTGGTTAAATGTTTTCATCAATAAACCAGGTAACCCAAGACTGGTATAGTAACTGAAAGGAAACTAGAATCTCAGCAACATATATACCTTACTCAAATATCATTAGCAAACTGCAAATCACAATGTGTTAGGACTGGGCATCATCAGCATCAGTTTCACTCCCAGAGGAGCTTCCTGAATCAGAATCTGTAAAAGGAAGCAGTTCAAGATTAATGGTCGCTGGCCCTCAACTACTTACTACCCAACAGAAGAAATAAGATAAAAGAATACCACTAGATGATGAAGAATCACTACTCGAACTACCAGAGCCACTTGAACTACTACTAGCATTGCCACGATGACCATCAAGATCCTGGCCTTGATCGTTGCCAATTAGCATGCCTACCCCTTCATCTTTCTCAATCATCACTGGCGGAAAGCTAGTTGCAGGCATATCATCATCGATATCCACATCCTCTTCTTCGTTATCTTTCGATTTCATGGGAGACTCGGCATTCTTGTCACTTAAATGATCCTAAATAACATTAAGCAAACAACAATATGATCAATATGCTATGAAACCATACATATATATTGCACAGGTATCAGTTCTAAAAACACACGTACACACCAAATTCAAGAATTAGAAGTGATATAAGATTTACCATATCAGCAGCAGCCATTGGAGAAGAGGGCGCAGCAACACCCCCTAACAGGTCATTGTTTGTCATCAGCACTTGCCGCTTGGTCTTGTTCGCCATCTTCTTCCAATTAGTAACAAAACGATCAAGTTCCCACAATGTTTCCGTATCAAGGGCCTCAATATCCAGCTCAATTTCATCACCCTCCTGTGCTAAATGTTCGTTCCTCTTCCTTATAATTTGTATCAATTGTGGCAGCTTTTCTTGAGGGAGATTCTGCAAACCCATACCAAGCTTCTGCTTCTCATCCATACTCATCTCTCTCTTATTAGTATCCTTCGCCTTTGGCTTCGGCTGATTCCCTATTACACCACCCCTCACAGATTTTTGATCAGTAGAACTCTGAAGAGGAGCCCTGACTGGAGAAGACACTTGTTCTTGCTTCGTCTGTTGATTAAAAGCTGGGGGTGGTGGAGGATTCGACGATGTAGAGGCGCTAGAATGTGCTTGCACGGGCATTTGCACTCTTTCAACCTTGCCTGAGATCATGGGAGCCTGCACAGGGCTTGATTTCTGCCTCTTCACCTTCTCCCCTCTAAACGGGGAGGTGCGACTGTGATTATGAGTACTCCAAGAATTCCCTTGCAATACTTCATTGTGCTGGAATTCAATACCCTCATCCCCACCGAAATCTTGAGTATCCGTTTCTCTACGTTGTATGACTAAACTGTCTAACTTCTGCTGAATAGGGCTAAAGAATTGCTCAAACCGCGCCAACATCTCCTCAGCCATCCCGTGGACGGGATCATGCTTAGGGTTATAGAGCAATGCGTTGTTAAAAGTCAATCTAACATCAAAAGCAAATTCGGAAGGCGTTGGGTACAGGTTCTTGGCAAGATTCATCTTCACAGTACCAAGATCCATAGGTTGCTTCACAATTTGATGATAATCGTGGAGCCCCAGCGCAGCCGCATCGACAGGAACTTTGAAGACATACGCGAACTTGTTCCTCAGTAATTTCGTCAGAATCTGAGAGCATTGTTTCAACAAAGGCCCGAAATCCATACCGTTGAAATTGCCATTATTAAATCCATATCCCTGTCTCTTTAGAACCGAATCAAATACAGCAACAGTCCTCTCCTTACCTAGATTCTTTTTTAGTTTCGTATGAGATCCATGGTTGCCAACATTGCTGAATTGGCCGGATTCTATACGTTTTCGAAGATCTCGTATCTGTTCAAGCTCGCCTGATAACCGCTTTCTCAGCTCCAGAATATCGGACTTTGTGAACGAGGAGACATTGAATGTCAAATAGCGACCATAATTACCGCAATCACGGCTGATGGACGTTTGATTGAAGGAGTACGCATCGTCAGAGGCCGTCTGCGTAACTGTGGGCGACTCGCGGTGGTGGCTGGCGACGCCGTTGGCAGCGGCGCTGTGATTTCTCTTTGGCTTTTTCTTAGGATTAGGGTTAGTATTTAGGTGATACGGAATCTTCGCCATGTGTGCCCAACTCGACTCTTTCTGGCTTGCTATCACGGCGGAAGCCATGAATTGTGCCGGCGACGTGACTTAGCTCCGTCGGATCTTCGCCAGTATTTTTTTCCAAAAACATCAATTAATTCGCCTAAACCGTGCGAAACCCAAAAATCGGAGGCCGATTTTCCAGAATTTCAAAAAGAGAGTAGGAATTTAATCGAGAAGAAAAGGAGAAGAAGTGGAATCAAACAGCGCAATCAGACGTGGAGGAAAAGGGAATTAGGGTTTGAGTTTTGAGCGAGAATAAAGAGCAGCGCGGGGATGCATCTTAAAGGCGCTGAGGCCTGCCCGGTGATTTTTCGGGCAGATTGTGGGCCGCTGATTATCGTAGAACGCTAATCAAACGGTGGGGATTGATTATTTTGCTGGGGAAGGATTTGACCGAGACGTACGTAATCGACGGTGCAGATCATACTTTTTAACACGTGTCGATTTAGTGTCCATGGATTCGTAACACGTTGAGCGCGTAGGTTTGGGGCGAGTGGTTTCATGTGTGGCGAATTTAGGGTATGGGTTAAAGGGCCGAATTGCGGGCCCCTTTGACGGTGACGTGGATAGTAAGGCTATTTAGTATTTCCTTACTAATTTTTTTACAATAAGTTGGGATTTTCAACAATCAATGCACAAAAAAATATCATCTCAACAACAAAATATTATTTTTCTATTCTTTATTATTAATAACCAACTCATCGTAATACTCCATCCGTCTCGTTATATTAGACACGTATTCCTTTTGATTCATCCCGTTTATTAGACATATTTCCATATTTGGCAAAAAATTAACAATTCATAATCAATTAACTACACGAGAAATTACTATTCTAACCCTCACTTATTCTAAAAATTCCTACCCTACCCCTCCTCTGAAACCTTAAATCCCCACCTCCTAAATTTTTGCTCATTTGTTGTTTCAGCGCCGCACGACTTTCCTCCTTCCTCTCTCTACCCGAACCCTAATCCCACCGCCGCCTCTCATCACCACGATGATGACACCTCAACATCCCTCGCCATCAAATTTGTGTGCAGGCGACGAGCCTTCACCTAGTGTCGACGGTGGAGTTGTTGTCGCTACAGCCTCGACGGATACGTGTACAGGCGACGACTCCGAACACCACTCCTCTGTGGCTCCGTTGACGATTGTTGCTAATGATTGGGATTATCTCGGTGGCTCCGTTGGCTCGACGATGACACATGCAGGCGATGAGTTTGTTACCGCTACAAACTCAATGGCATGGTGACTCGACAGTGATGCTTCATGTATGAATATCCGAGATCCGGTGCTGAGCGGTCTAGAGGAGATGGGGCTCGACTTCGATCTTGTGCTGGCGATAGAAGCACATTGTTGGTTGATTCCACACATATTTTATTAATATTTTATGTGTTAATACATCTTTAAATTTGTAATTAGTGCATATTTTATCAATATTTTATGTGTTAATACATATTTAAACATTCATTTCACTTTTTATTTTGGTTACTAGATTGCAACCCGCGCGTTGCGCGAAATTTATACATAATAATATAATATTTTTATTAAATATATATTTTATTTTAGTTATATATTTGTTAACAAAAAATAGTATCAAATTTTTTTGTGAGATGCACACGTACACACACAAATAACTTTATGTAATGAAACATAAATACTTTCACTATGAAAATGCATTATGAGTATTGAAAACAATTACTCCATTAAAGAAAACTTAATGCGAAGAAAAGTAACAAATCCAATAACATTACATAATGAATTTTATTTTTCTAAATCTGAATGCTGAACACTACTTATTATATAAATATAAATATCTATATATTTTTATTTATTTAAACTGGTAATATTATAAATTCTCAAAAATCTCCTTGTACATGACATTTGAGGTTTTTTAAGCATTATTGGTTTCCTTGTCACATATGAAAATCTTCAATCCAGTACGACTTATGACCCTTTTCACAGCAACATATAATTGTCCATGCGCAAATACTGGTTTGCTCAGTAAAATTCCTACATGAGATAGCGACTGTCCCTGACTCTTATTGATGGTCATAGCATTGCATAAGCCAGAGGAAGGATCAATGTTCATCAACAATATAATCGGAGTTTCAATTTTCAAATTCAATTCATGATTTGATAATCCAGAACACTTCAATGTATTAAGGAACTCTGGTGTCTGAAAAGGTATTGTGCAACTACCTCCGTGTACAGAGGAAATATTATTTAATTTACACCATTCAAATATTCTTTTAGTGTACTAAATAAGATAATAAGTCATATTAAATATTGCTCTAGAAGGATAAATTTTAATGTGACTTGATTCAATCGGTGGATTTCAGTTTCATAGAGTTCGATTATCATGAAGGTTCAACTTCAATTTTGTGGATCGAAATTTTATAATTTAATTTCTATATATGCGTATGTTAAAAAGAAATCGTGACCCCAAAACCTTTAATAACTCCGCTCTCGTTGCCACCTTTAAAATGATTACAAACAAATGCCAACACTATCAAAGCTCAACCCTATTTTTTTTTTAAAAAAATCTTATGTACGAAAATTATAAAAGTTCATGGTCCAGCGTATTAACAAGGCACACGAGTTGGAGACCACCAAGATTATCATGTGACAGAAATTTGGATAAAAATTAGATGATTTACTTTTATATATATATCCTTAATTCCAAGTAAAGATTATGGATAGATATGTCTAAATCAATGAAATTTACTTTATTTTTAAAGATATTTTCTTTATCCGTTAAGATTTAGATGCCATAATCATATTTTTATATAAAAACACCTCAGGTCTCTAATTTTTAATTCTATCATCATACAAAATACACAGTTTCTAAAAATCTGATACAAATTCCGATTCCATCATCATATAAAATACCCTATATCTGAAAACTTGATAAAAAAAACAAAAAAAAAATAAATTATGCGAGATTCTTTGAATATTGATAAAATCATCCACAATAATACTATCATCTTGGTGTCAACATCTGAACTAACAAACTAATCTAATTAAAAGACACAATTTCCATAGTTACAGACTATTAAATCAATAAGTAAAATGCCTTGAGAAAACCCAAGTGCATAAATGAAGAATATAAATATAAAATATATAATTAATTTGGAATGAAACTAAATGATTAGAAACGATAAGAAAGTGACATTCTACCGCATTCAAAGGTGGTGGAGTGGTACTATCTCTTCATAGAATTATAATGACCAATTTAATTGTGATAGAAATCAAAGTATCCTAAATTCATGTTTAATTAAATTATAATCAAATCTTCCAAATTTTTTTATAGTTTACACAGTTTACTTAGTGAATAATAATTATTTGAATACATCAACTGGAAACTCATTGTAGATCCAAAAGTATTATATCTTGAGATTCCTGCTTTTATTTTTTAAGACCATGGATTCTGTTGATGATATTCAATCTCATAACATTATTTGCTCTTTTTATGTAGTATTTTCTTTTAATATTATGCATCATCTTTTTTAGTTTTATTTGTCAAAAATTTATTGTTAGTAATTTTTTTAAAACAACATTCAGTTATGTCCGTGCGTTGAAGACATGTATCCCTGATCGAATAGTATTGTTTATATGTAATTAGTTTCATTTTTGGTTTATATTTAGAGATGTAATCGAACCGAGTCGAGTCGAGCCGAGTAGTGTCGTGCTCAAGTTTGATTCATTTACTATTGAGTTGAGCTTCAATATTTTTTATCGATTAGAAAGATTTTTCATTATTATTACTTTTAAATCATGAAAATATCACTTGTATACAAGCAATTATTTTATATTTGTTACTAACATTATCTAACGAGTCTGCTCACGAGTCGAATACTATAATGCTCAAGTTTGGTTTGTCTAATAAACGATCTTTACTAAATTAGTTCGAATGAGCTTTTATCAAGTCGAGATTTGTAACGCCCCCGATTCGCCTTCCCAGCCTTCAGGGTGTGCTACAAGTGGGTGGGTGATTTAACAACAAATGACTAGAGAAAATAAATGAGATATATCTCGAAAGAACAAAAATTCACCCATTTAACGTAAGCAACAAGTGTTTCATAGTTAAAGAGTTCTTGTAACGAGGAATCAACCTCGTACAACAATGTCAACAAACATCACAACATAAACAGAGTTCAATTTCTCATATGATTATTAATGACAAAGGGAAGGAAAAGGGTTACATAGGTTCATTACATCGAAAAATTACGCAGTGGAGATATGCATATTGTTGATGGTGAGAATTTTTCTGAATTTTTGGTGAGTTCTCGGGAAGGTACTATCAAAGAAGTTTTTTTTTTTTTTTAATTGGATCCGCCTCTACTTCCCATATTTGCTACCTACTAATTACATGTTTACATTCAATACCAATAATTACAATAATGATGAACTAATCTACTGTTACAACAATACGATTACGAATGGTTCAGCTCTCGCAGGAAGCTCGTCGGCCTTGCTCGTCGAATTCAGCACAACCGAGCTCCCAAGGGGGCTCAAGATCATTCGTTCGACTCAAAATGTTTGGATCGACATTCTGGGGCACAATACATATGATGATGCATATCTAAGGATCTAACTCTTATTTAGATTCTACTCTCTACACCTTCCGTCCTCGTCCTTGCTTTTTACTTGTGAATTTTAGAAATAATGCAAGGGGGTTTAGTACAACGTACCCAGTGGAAACACGCCCCGCAAACTATACATTTATACATATGAATGTTATGTCACATACAGATAATCCACGGGGTTTTAGAAAACATTTCACTGTGTTTATCCAAAACATTTTCATCAATGTGCAGTTATTTAAATAAAATCAATATCTGTTTTACTATTGTGTGACAGAAAGTTGGCCTACTTCCAAGTCACGATGAACAGTTTAAAATGGCTAAACCACTTGACCAGCTGTCATCATTTAGTGTACTGGTCTCTGAACTCTGCGCATTGAGACCCCGATCGATTTAAGACACGGTTTGTGTCTCTCCTTATGTCTCCGTAGGTATCAATATTTCATTGAGTGACCAAGTCTAAGCCTGGCTCGAGACAACGGAGGATTAATGCCTTCAAGGTTTATGAGACTTGGCTCAGGATTCCTGTGAATCCTGGTTATGTTCTCATTAAACCAAATCTCTCTGGTCAACAACGATTGACCATAGGAAAAGATATGAAATAAAAAAGTTTGTCATAGACAATCAATTCAAAACAAAACATTTTGCATGCTTTTTAGAAAACAAAGTTCAATGCTCAACATGCATTTTTAGTTTTTACAAAAAATAGTCCTCACCTCATTAGCTTACGGGAATAGTGATAAACAATTAAGTAAGTACTGGAAGTCGAGCATGTTGTCCTGTTTTTCCTTCAATAGCAACACAAGTATACATGACAAGTCAGGTGTATTTTCTAGGGTTTAAATGATATTACCCTAGTTGATTCTACACGTGAATTCAAGGTTCGACAATTGTCTAATTTGAATGACCTATTAACATGAATCCTTAAAACAACACACAATATTCATAAGTCTAAATATGCATGTACCTCATCTAAACATGTATAATTAAATTACTCATGGTTAAAGAATCATCGAGTTTGGAACTCGTTTATTAATAAAACAGTCAACTTGGTATTCATATTGATCGTGTTGATTTGAGTAATGAACGATGATTGAATACATATTCAAGTCCATTAACACATGCATAACATGACTTGATATCAATACTTGAGCTTAAACATCAAAGATATGAAGTATCAGATCGAAATCGAATTGAAAAATCGACATGAATGGGAGCAGGGTAGTCTGTGTCGACCAACTTGGCTAAAGTCAACCAACATGGACTTTCCTCGATCGATATGGGTCAATTCGACCAACTTGGTCTACGTCAATCGATGCCAAAATGCACAGACACTCTACATGACCATCCTCGGCCACCTCCGGCCATACCAAATCACCCCAACTTCAAAATAACATATATATATATATATATATATATATATACATATGATGGGGAAAATATTTGGAAGCTCAAAACAAGAAATGATCGATTCAAAACTGAGTTCTCTGGCGAGAGAAAAGCTCACTTCTCCGTGAAGTTTTCCGGTGAGAACTTAGGTTAAATGGCGGTGGCTCGATGATCGAGAGGCATTGAAATGTTCACAATAACATGGGGAACATGAAAATCAAATTAGATCATTATTCCATCAATGTTCGGCATGATTTCAGATTTAAAACTCAAAAATAATTTCTTATCGATGGGTCAACTTCATCAGCCTATAACTCACTTGTTTCTCAATGGAAGTGGGTGTGTGGGTACTTTTTGGAAAGCTCTTTATGCATACTTTAATCAATCTCCTATAGTCAAAGGCTGATTCACAATGGTTTGATTGGAATTTGGGGAATAAGGTGATGGGCCTGGGGAGGGGTGTACGAGAGTTGAGAGAAAAAATGAAAATGTAAATGAGTTGGTTGCTTCCAGATTGATTTTTTTGTTCAACCGACTCTTGCGCCGCAATTCATCAACAAAATGGTTGAAGAGGCAAGTGGGTTGGAATGGATAAGAAGTCACATGTCACCTTCCTATTTGTCTGTTGCGGATTCGTAATTTCATGTAATAACTCCGATAGTCAATCTTCTTCGATTCTTAATTTGACATTAATTGTCCTAATTTGAAAAATGGAAATCCCTGGAAAAATTCTAAATCACGAGTTCTACTCGTGGGTTTAATTCCATAATTTTTGGAAATTTTTTATTTTCGCTATAAACTTAATAGTTCAAAAAATTATAAAATATTCCACCGGCCTCGGAATCTCAGTCCAATTGTTTTTGTTATGTAGTTTTACGAGCTTGAATCTTGAACAAGAACCCAAAAAAGTAGTCAGATACAAAAGCAAGAATCAACACAAGAGATTTAACGTGGTTCGTCAAATTTAACTACATCCACGAGAAGTGACACATCAGTATTTTATTGATATTTGATTTTACAAAATCTCACTGAAAAACCCAGAAAGCTTTCAAAAGGAACTCTCTCCCTCAATATCTCTTTTGCAGCGAAGAAGATGATCGAAAAAAAATCTCTCATAAACTGTTCCCATTGGCTATATTAACAAACAAAATATCAACGGTCCTCTATTAGCCACGATTTGACTGTTGAGCTTATTACTTACAAAAACGTGAAAGCAAAAACACGACTTATTCTTCCTTAACAAATCAAGCTGCAACCCACAAGTATTTAATCAACACATCTCCAAACTTCCTCCATATGAGAGGACATAATTTCTACAGTTTATAAATTTCTTATAAATCAATCTCAAGAAAATCCTAGCTCGGTGAAAGAAACAGAGCATTAGGGTGCGACTTGCGATTTTAAACGTATTAAAAATATACTAAAAACCTTAATTCATCACGCTCGGATTTCTTTCGTAAAATTTGTCTACATGGCCATCAAGGGTTTTTGAAACATACACATAGATATTTAGTTCTCATAAAATGGATATCCGTGTCACAACGAGGGTTAATTTATGAGTAACGAGCAATTCAAAATAAATTGTTAAATAAGTTTTTAATTAGATCCCAAATTAAGCTTTAATTAGCTTAATTAAACTATGAGATATTACAAGATCCAAATAATTTATGAATAGTTTGGTTCATTTATAGCCCTATTTATATTTAGTTTATTACATTAATTAAATAATAGCATTACACGCAATTAAGTTTTTTTTAGCAATAATGTAGGGATTTTATGGCGAACCGATCTTTCACGTTTGAATTCCAATCCCTTGATTCAACCACGCGAATTAATTAAATCTACGGAATAAGAAATTAGCAACAAATCTAATTTCTAGATTTAATTAATAAAGAGAGAAGAAGAGAAAATTTGTTCTCCAAATTAGATCTTCAGATCTGTATCCCAATGTTGTTCAATCCTGCTACTGGTGAGGATTCCACAGGACTCTGAAATTGTAAGTCAGAGTCGAATTTCTTCTCCTCCCGAATACACAGAGGCGCCGCCCAACTTCTCTCTCTCCTTGGGTTTCTGTGATTTGAACTGAACTTAGGGTTTGTGAGAGAGAATTGTCTATTTATAGACTTAGGATTGAAAACCCTAATGGGCTACTGGGCCTCTTTCAGCATAATTAATTGGGTCAGACCTGGAACCTAATGCAAATAATATAGTGGGCCTATGAATTAATTAATTCTCATGTCCTCAACCCAGGACACAATTAATTAATTAATATTAATTCTTTTTCACCACAGAATGAATACTGACATACCCCTTTATTACCACGTTATGAGAACGGGTTGTACTTACTTGAGAATCCCCATATTTAAGGTTACCGGACATGCATTAATTTATTGGAGCTTCTGACAAGCTTCCATAATTAATTAATTTCTTATTTCCTGAGCAGTATCACTCAAGCCTTATCACTCGTGCTTGAACTTAATCAGCCTGCAAGACTTTAGCACGATAAACGTTATTGAGCTCCTCAGGGAATATCCTCATCCTATTACTCGGATATGGTAACCTAACTCCAGTATCAGGCTGTAGTACACGAACTGCAGCTACTCAAGATGCGAATATACGAGCACGTTACTCAGGCTCTCCACCATGGCAAGTCAAAGCAACAATCAACCTGTGCATACCCCTAAACCTTCGTTAGGGTTTGGACTCAATCAAGAACGAGATCTTGTATTCTCTGATGCCAGACAGTAGAATACATCTCACTGTGGTGCAATTAATATGCAACCGCACGTACTAGCATATCAAGTAATCAAGATAAATTACTTCTTTCCGATTATGCTGCAGCCTACACCGACAAACTTATCCTCATACGCTGTCTCGACTGTGATAATAATTATATCTCACTAGGTCAAATAATCGTATTGTCTTCTGCGATCTACAATACGCAATATGATCGTTCCTATCGGTGGGATAAGAGGAAACCATTGTTACTCGCATGTAAGCTTGTTTAATAAATAGGAAATACCGTTGAATATATACTCATCGTATAAATGCTTTCTGTATACAAAACCCAACAAATAATAGGGTATGCATATATTTTTTTGTTAAACAAATAATTTGATCTATGTATTGCTTTATTAATTGTTTTTTATTTTTTTGTTACTAGCTTGAATAATCATTGTAGTATATGTGTATATATTTTTATTTAGATTTAAAGATTTATTTATATGTTTTTTAAATTTTTAAAAGTTTTATTGTAGTTTATTTTATATTACAATAAACTCATTATAATATATGAATAAGTTTATTATATATAACATATATAATCATTTTTAATTATTAAATTACTTGATTCTTGTTTTAACAAATTATCATTATATAGGCTAAATAATATTTTACTTGATTAACTAAAAGTTATACATTATTCCTTTTTGAATGGAGTGATTTATTATATTCTTCATGAAATATATATAGTTATGATTTTTACATTTTTTAAGATTTTATTGAAACTTAATTTTATGACAAACTCATTATAATATATAAATAAGTTCATAATACATAACTTATATTATAATTGTAATTTCTAAGTCATTTTTCTCAAGACATGAGTTGTCCTATTCAATTACAGTATATAAATTACTTCATTATATTTAGAACAACCATTCATCATAGAGAACCATGACTAGAAAAAGATTTAATCTCATAATACATAATATTTTCAATTTAAAAAAAAACAATAGTGTTTGCCCCTTTTGGTGATCAGAGTTAGTTTGCACAGGACAAGATATGAAAGTTTTACTCTGCGATGAGTCCTCCAAGCTGATTGTTATTTACCAACTTGGGTTCAGAAAATTAATTATTTGACAAGTTGAGATATTACTTAATCAGTTCAAGTAACACTCCAACACTTGATGTGTTGGATTTTGAATCTATTGGGAATATTATACCCTTTTGCTCATATTGTATTTGTATTTGTTTTAGTGCATCAAAGCTAGGTTCATTAAGTCTCTAGCAACTTAGCAATGTGCTGAAAATTGTAAAAGTCCTGCATATGATACTTTTGTTGAGTTGTAATAGAGTTAGGAACTGTTTGCTAACTAGTTGCTCAAAGAGCTAGCAAAGTACTTGAAGATTGCTGAAGAGACTAGCAAAGCAATGAAGACTTGAACATCTAGCAACTACCTAGGAATACTTAAGGATTGCTGAAGGCACTCAACAAGTCTCAGGATTGCTAGAAGAGCACAACAAACAAGTTTAGCAGGACTCTGAAGATTCAATGTGTTAGATCTCAGCAAGGTTGCTGAGATCTCAGCAAACGCTAGCGGACTCAGCAGAGTGTTCCAAGAGCAAAATTCCCAGAATCAAGGAGACGTCAACAACTGGCCAATCGAATCAAAATTTGAACAACCTAAAACATTTAAGGAACCTCTTAAATCTGAAGGTTGGCATATCAAAAGTCAGAAGGACTCCGAGTTTACTTGGAGATCCGTTCTGACTAGGTCAGTGTCAGAAAAAGAACCAACGAGTGAACAGAGACTTGAAGCGTCTATGTGCATTTTAGAAAAAATGAAGGAAGAAGATTGGCGATTCACCAATCTGTCTCTAACGAACAAAAGATTCAAAGTTTTGAATCTTTGTCTATAAATAGCAGAGGATTTGTAGAAAATAAAGAGAGACGAACATACGATAAGATCAAGCATAAACTCTGCCGAACTGCAAACTTCGAGGCTTCAAAGAAGCTATCTGTGTTCAACACAAAGCTTTAGAAGTTTACTTCTTGAGCTATTTCAGAGTTCTTTCTATCTTAGAAAGAACTCATCAGTCAACTTACTTCGGTTAGGTTGATTATTACGGGCACTAGCCACAAGAGGCATAAGTTCAAGAAGGAACTATAAAACTCCTAAGTCTGGCATTTAAGGAGGTTGCGAGGTGCATCCTCACTCCAAGAGTTGCTGAGAAGGTTGATATTGGAGGAGCTACTTAAAGGTGCATTGTGGCCAGACGGAGGTGTTGTCTACAGCTAAAGATCAAGTTCAATCCTTTGTATCAAATCTTAGTGAATTCCAGTCAGCAGACTGTAGAGTGGTCGCAGGACATTTGTCTGATCCACTATAATCCTTGTGTTCTTTTTGTTATTACTTTTTTATTGACTATTCCTAAATTGAAACCCAGCACCTCAAGTGCTGAAGTATAAACAGTAATCGAACTATGAACTACTCGAGCTTAAAACTCAATTTTCTAAGTTCTTGCTGAGTTAGAACCTCAGCAAGATAAGCGAAAGGATCATTAAAATTTATGTTGCATTATAACTACTCTGATCGGGGACCAACAGAATCCAATGCAAAAAACTTAAAGAAAGCAGTAAATAACACAATGATTTATAAAAGCTTGGACAAACTGTCTTACATCTTCTCTTCAGACGCACAGTCTGGAAACACTAAGTTGTCAATTACAAAGATTCCAACAATCTATTGTTAGCTGATGAATGCCCCATCCACCAATCCACTAGTGCACTCGCCAAGTCCTATAAGGTAGACATCAAAACACTATTCTAGTGGAATGTTTGACTCCTCAAAACAGCATATAAGGTAGGAATTTCTAACAAAAAATTTCTCACAAAAGTTCAAGTAAATGATGAGTCGTGATTCAAGAAATGGTGGAAAAGCTAAAAAAAAAGGGAAGCAATAACAAGTAGTAGTCTTTTATTTTATTATTTTATTTTTTAATCTTATGTGTTTCAAACTTACAATTTTTAATATATACTTAGTATTTTTGTGGTTAATCCTCTATTTCATAAAGCATAATACTAATACGTAAAGAAAACCAAAATAACATTATAGCATTGCATCCCACGTGCATTACTTTCAACATTTATACGAGAAATTATAAAAACAAACTTCAAAAGACATTTATAATTGTACATAACCAACAAACTTCATTTCTTAAATCTTTCTATGAATTTTGTTTTAACGGTTTTCTTCAAATCTGTGTTTGTTGTAATGAAGTTGTTCTCACTGACGCTATTGTACTCTGAATCGAGCAATGTCCAAGAATATTTTATTTGCAGCAGTTTGACCATGTACTTTGATTGGGTAGTGTCTTGCTGGTGACATTTTTGTTGATAAGCTTTGTGATGGTAATCCTTCAGCTGATGATGATGTATCACCATCCTTTCCGCGGATACTTTGCTGGTAACAAAATGTTAGCAAACAACCCATACAAGCCTGTTTGTTGTGGAGAATGCACCAGCAAATCCCCTAATCCTTGTAAATTAGCTTATATTACAACTCGATAATTTCGATACAGGACATTACAAGTTTAAGATAATCTAACTAGATACACTATCCTAGTGGGAGATGTTTGACTCATCAAAATAACATATAAGGTAGGATTTTCTAACAAAAAATCCTAATAATTTCCCCATTTTTTATGTAGTCAACCCACTCTAAAGCTGGCAAGATTTTATCACAAGTTTACGAGTTTACAAATTTTTCAATTTAGTTTGTACTCGAAAACATTGCACAGTCTTCCCTATGATGTCCCCCCCACCCCTGATTGAGAGATATTGCTCCATTAGTCATAGAGTGGAGTAAAATGTTGAATGCATAAATAGTGTACTTCAACAAGTAAGAATGAGTGGCAGGGAGAGAAGAGAGACAATGACAAAATTATCTTCAATCTTAAGTTAGCTTGCATTAAGGAAATGAGATACAAGTGAAACGCCAAGTAACATAAATACATTAAAGAGAAGAATAACTATAACAAAACTATTGTTATATCATTTCTAATTGCTAGTTGTATGTAATATCCGACAACTAATTTAAGTTTTCAAGTTTAAATTTGTGGAATAAATTCATTTTATTCACATATTTAAAATCTACAAGTTGGGATATTAATGGAATGTAAGAATATTGAAGCAAGATACATGAATTTATCTAAGATATACTAAGATTTTCCTACCACATGCCTATTACCTAGCTGGAGACGTGGGAAAATTCAGAAAAGAAATGAAGAAGCATAAATATCAATGCATATAAGGTGTAATAAGTTTTCATTCCACATGCTACTCCTAAAACCTATCACCTATTTCACAAGTTGAGAAGAAATGGGGCGTAGAAATGTTCAAGGAGGGAGCAGGAAATTTATGGCAAATATTCCTAAGATTTTACCTAAGGTATGCACACACATGCTATATTACAGCTAGGAAATTGAAGGGAAATGAGGCTAGGAGAATTTTCAGAGGGGATGGGCTT
>JAPKLW010001077.1:117487-128637 GCA_026898455.1 Plectranthus barbatus | reverse complement strand
CAAATCTTTATTTTAAATTGATCGATGAAATTCCCTTGCATGCTATCCTTGACATGAACTTGCCCTGGAATCTGATCTTTTCTCTAGTATTTTAAAACCCAATTTTAATTCCCTGCTTTACTTTAATTTTCTTGCAAAAGTTAATTTTAAATTTCAAAACCCTTTCAAATTTCTGTCTACTTAGACAACAAACCGAAAGCAAATGATTCAGTATATGAGATGTTCGCTTTTACAATCTCTGTGGGACGATAATTTTAACTTGTCACTATACTATAAAAAATCATTATAAAAAATAGTGATCAGTCCTGCACATCACAGTCCTGTGGAATTCTCACCAGTAGCAGGATTGAACAGCATTGAGATACAGATCTGAAGATCTAATCTGGAGAGCAGCCCTTCTTCTTCTCTTCTGATTTCTTTTGAATAAATCTTGAAATTAGTTTTCTATACTAATTTCTTATTATGTAGATTTAATCAAATTGTGTGGTGGAATCAAAGATTAGATTCAACGCGAAGATTGTTTCAGACCCTACGGATTTAAAGGTATCCCGATTATTCATTGCATTAAATTCATAGGAGCATGCTAGGGTTTTATCGATTGGTAATTTTTTTGACATCCATGAATGATCCGGGTTTCACTTGGATTAAGTGATTCAAATCATGACAATGAAATCCCTACAGTTAGTAGTCAGAGCATGCTGACTATTGTCTCTTGCATCTTCTTCGATTGCGTCCATGAATGTCAGTAAAGATTCCTCCTCCGACTCGTCGTCTGACAGCACTGATCCGCCATTGTGGTTCGAAATATTTGGGACCTTCATCCTAGATAGCATGGTTTTGGTAACGTTTTTTGAAGCTTTGATCTCAAAGAGTCTCCTTAGACGATCTCTCTCCTCTTTGTCCACTCTAGGGCAATTAACGGATCTTTGTTCAGGTGATTGAGGACTATCAGCTTGAGCTTTCGCCTTCTCCAGCAATCTAGAGAGTATTGTCATCTGCTCTTGAAGTTCAGAGATGGGACTCTCTCTTTCCTTCAAAGTGGAGGTAGAAGTGGAGTGGGCTTCTATTGTTGGTAGCCCCGTTCGTGTCTCTTTGTGAAAGGCTTCTTTGGTCTCCTTTGGCTCTCCCTCTTCACAAAGTAAGCAGCATCTTCGATATGTATGTCTGGTGAACTGGTGGTTGCCTTGACAGCTTCGTTCTTGTTTGCCATTTGGATGCCTGATAAGCTCATATTTGTACCCACTTATCCATGTTTTTCTCCTTTGTTTTAGTGCAATTAGGTTTGTTAATTAGTTATTTTCATGCATGAGTGTATTATAGAGGATGTTATGCTTGTGATGCTAAGTTTTTTAGGTATTTAATGTTGAAAGTGAGGAAAAGATGAGAAGAGCCGAGTTTTAAAGAGTTGCTGCTTCGATTGACACACGGGAAGTCGACCAAGTTGGAAGACGTGCCAAAAAACTGAAGCATTGCATCTATGTAGACTGACCTGGTGCATGTCGATCGACATAGAGGTCGGATGTCGATCGAAGGCAAAGTAGGAAGAAGGCTCGACACACTTGCATGCATGTCGATCGATATGCACCGTGTTGATCGACAAGAAGGAAAAGGGAGGCGATCGACATGAAGACAATTGCCTGGATTTCGACTGCAAGTGTGTCGATCAACACGGAGGCCGAAAAAGGGATATTGTCCCAATTTGGATGTTTTTAATATTTTAGCCCAATATCTAGTTTAGATGTTTTCACTACTCTATAAATACTGAACTCTTAGGGCATGAAATTTATCCCTTACAACACTTAGAATATTTTAGCATTGGAGTTTTTCCAAGAACTTGAAGGTTCCTATTGTCCTAACAAGGTAATTTATGATTTTTAATAGAATGTTTTCTTTGTTTCTATCCATGTTTAGTGGCTAGAAACCCTAGTAGATTCTAAAGCTTTGATAATCTATCTGATGCATGTATGAATAAATCAACTCAATAGCATGGTTTGATTTCTTGAGCTTATATAATCGAGTCTAGATTTAAAGAAGGATCGAGATATGAATTTGAATCTAGATTTGTAGTTATCAGTTGAAGGACCGAGAGGTGAAAATTGGTAATAGAAAGAAGAGATTAAATACAATTATTTTATGTCTCAAAAGGAAGAATTAATTTGTAGGATTTAATTAGATAATTATTGGGATTGGCTAATTTTGTGTTCTTGAGATCGAGAGGAGATAGTCACAATTTAGTAATCTATGGTTTAATTGTCTAACCAAGGAATTTAATCCATATGAATCTGAATTAATCTCCATTGCTGAGTTGATGAATTTTACATGTAGATGATTGGATTATCTGCCCTTGAATCTGTATCTTTAGTCATTGTTTTCAAAACCTTTTACTTTTCAGCATTGTTATCTTTAAATTTCAAAACAAAAACCAATTCTATTTACTCAAACAACTATATTTTAAAAACTATGGCTAGTACTTAGGACAGTTTCATTACACAGTCTCTGTAGGTTCGACCACCTTAGGGTGTTCTATAAATTTATTTGCTATTGTTTCTATAGTTATCAAATTGGTTTTGTTGTCGTGGACTCATAAATTTTATCTTGATATTAGTATATTTTTTAATCTATTGGATTGAGTTTTCTTTCTTTAATTTTCGTATTTCGTGTGCGTGTGTGATTTTTCTATTTTTCTGCTCTGTATCGATTGACACACACCGTGTCGATCGACACTGCCACAAAATTCCTGCATGTCGATCGACAGAGCCCCTGTCAATCAACACAAAGGCTGATTTTCTGCAGTCTTTTTCTCAAGTTACATGAACACAAGGGCTTGGAGAAAAACCACTCGAAGCTTTTGATCCAAAAATCGAGGTCACAGTCTAGAGGAAGAAAAGTAAAGAGAGACAAAGCACAACCATGAACATGGAGCCCCCAAACAACCCAAACGATGATGATTTTTCAAATATGCTACCATTGGAGGAGCCAAACACACAACTCATTCAAGGGAATGCCCTTCATCTAGTCCAAGAGGTCAACCACATGAAAGATATCAACAAGCAACCGATGGCTGAAAGAGAAGCAGATAAAGCCGAGGCTGCAAGGAGAGAAAGAGAAAGGTGTTGCCAAGAGAACTCCGATGATGAGGATCCGAACGCCATGGCAAGGAGGTACAGACCACATCCGGGAATGAGGGATTTGTTATTGGTATCACTACCAATAACTTTGAACTCAAAACCGGC
The DNA here is from genome assembly GCA_026898455.1 of Plectranthus barbatus. Classification (NCBI taxonomy): domain Eukaryota; kingdom Viridiplantae; phylum Streptophyta; class Magnoliopsida; order Lamiales; family Lamiaceae; genus Plectranthus; species Plectranthus barbatus. The sequence continues at coordinate 125,404 of JAPKLW010001077.1, read as the reverse complement.
ATGATTTAAATGGTTCAACAGAACCAATTTGGAGGCCAAGCAGTGGAGGATCCTTACACTCATCTCCAAATGTTTGTGGGTGTGTGAGACCATCAAGTAGAACGGAGTTAGCCAGGATGTGATCCGTCTGCGCCTGTTTCTCTTCTCACTTCGGGATCAGGCTTGGACGTGGTTTACAGCCCTAGATTGCAGCAGCATCCGCACTTGGGCCGATCTCCGAGCAAAGTTTCTCGCAGCTGAAGGTGCCAGTTTTTCCTATGCTCAAGCTAAAGGTGCCGAACACCCTCCACCAGACTTCAATGTGCAAAATGGAGAGATTGTAGAGTAAAAGAACGAAAGCCTCGGCGAGGTGCTGCAACAGTTCATTCGGACAACCGTGTTGGGAAGATTGAACAAGAAGTGGCAGGGGTCAACACGAAGATGAGCCGACTTGGCAAGTATGTACAGATTATCAAGACACAAGTCAATTCGATTGCTACCTCACTTGGTACGCAACATCAACAAGGGAAGCTGCCGAGCACCACCGAAGTGAACCCCAAGAATCAATAGGAGTGCAAGGCAATCAAACAGAGGTCTGAAACCAGCTACATAGGCCCGAGGATGCTCGAGAACGAGTTTGGGAGAGAAGAGGAATAAATTCCCGCAAGAATGTCCTTTGTATCGACCGACACACCCCATGTCAATCGACACAGAGGACACAGAGATGAAGCCATGTCGGACGATGAACAAGAATCAACCAACAGGAATTTAGCCGGTGTATCGATCGACGTACACCCCTTGTCGGTCAACATGAAAGACAGATCGACACACGTTCATCTCGAGCAACACAGAGCAACCCCCCACTCAACAATCCAAGTTCCAAAGCTGCTCCGACTCCTCCAATACCCTTTCCTCTGCAGTTCGCCAAGCAAAAGGAGGATTCAAAGTTCTCAAAGTTTGTGGATAACTTGAAGAAGGTAAGTATCAATTTACTATTGATTGAAGCTTTGAGAGATATCCCAGGCTACATGAAGTATCTCCGCAAGTTGATGAGCGAGAAGAAGCACTTCGTGGAGAATTCAACTGTGAAGATCCATGAGCAGTGCAGCCTACTCCTTTAGAAGAAGATTCCAATCAAAAGGAGTGATCCAGGATGTTTCTCGATTCCAGTCGAGATCAGGGGGATTGAAATTCAAAAGGTGTTGTGCAACACAGGTGTCAGCATCAATCTCATACCTTAATCCATCTTCAAGCGCCTCAACATTGGAGAACTGAGGCCGACTACAATCACATTGCAGATGGCAGACCGATCTGTGTCTCGCCCAAAAGATATACTTGAGGATGTTCACATTCGTGTGGGTCATCTAATCTTTCCTGCAGATTTTGTAGTCTTGGACATGAAGGAGGATGGAAGTACACCTCTCATCTTAGAACGAGAATTCTTGGACTCGATTGCTGCCCTGATTGACTGCCGTGGTAGAAAATTACCCTTCGAGCTAATGAAGAAAGGATCACATTCAAGCTCGACAAAAGCCAGCAGAAATCCGAATGCAACCGGATCACCTCCATTGAAGACTCTGAAGAGGAAGCCGTGGAGGACAAGGAAGATCAACCTGTCATTGAATGGGAGCGAGGGAATGAGATGGCAAAATTGTCAATTACACCATCTCACCCCGAGTTCACTTTGTCATTCAAGACAGATCGGTCTACATAGTTGATGCCCGAGGAAGGAGAATTTGCACTCATCCACCATGGACTTGAGAAAAAGAAATACCGTCGAGCTTCGACATTAACTAAGCACTTGGAAGGTAACCTAATCTTTACTTGCTTTATTTCCAATTTCCTTTGCTTTTATCTTCAATTTTTGTTTTACTTTTCGTTTTTCTGTTTTCCTTTGTTTATTTTCCAAAAAATTTTGGAGGATCGACCTCTGTATCGATCGATACAGAGGTCACGACGGAGCGACACTTCGATCCAATGCAGGAGTAGACATGAAGGCTCTGTGTCGATCGATATGGCCCCTGTCAATCGACACAGAGTGCCAGCAGCCACAAGTTTTTCATCGCACATCGCAGATTCCTCTGGTGGATAAGATCGTTGATGTCTGAGATCAACAATCAGGTACTAGTTCTTATTCTAGTCTGATTTTCAAACTTTTTCTAACTTTCCGAGTTTGAAATAAGTTTGGGGAGATGTGGACATGAAATTTGAACTTTTTTATCCTTTTTTATTGTTTTTTGTTATTTGTTTTATTTAAATTTTTGCCTAGAAAAAAAATATGGATATAGTGTGAGGAAACTTCTTGTTGAGTTTTGAACCTATTTGAACTATAGTGTGAGTTTGGAATCGATTGATGATGAGTATGGTTTGATTTTGATTGTGGTTGATTGCCTATGAATGTAGAATACCGCATGATAGGATCTAATTGAGACTTACACTTGCATGATATTTGAGTGGATTGAAATTGGCTAAGGAAGAAATTTTTGAACCCAAGTGAAAATTTGAGCCTTTATTTGTTCATGTGAGATTCGCATGTATGTTTTGATTTCTCTAGAACTTGCTACTGTTCTATTTCGAGACTGTATAGTGTACACAAGGATAGAAAATGATTTTACTTTGTTAGCCAAATTATCCTAAACATTGTCCCTTGTGATATTTTATCTCTAGAATAGCCCCTTTGAGCCCGTTACTTTTTGTTTCTTGGTCTATGAGTTAAGAAAAACATTATAGTTTTGCTTGTCTATGAGAGAGTGCTATGAAAAAGGTGAATTGTATCATGTCTATAGGATTTAGGTGAAATAAGAATTGTATCAGGAAGAAGGCTCGACACACTTGCATGCATGTCGATTGACACGTATCGATCGACACGAAGAAAAAGGGAGGCAATCGACATTAAGTAAATTGCACGGATTTCGACTTACATGTGTGTCGATTGACACGGAGGCCAGAAAAGGGAAATTGTCCCAATTTTGATGTTTTTGATATTTTAGCCCAATACCTAGTTTAGATGTTTTCACTCCTCTATAGATATTGAACTCCTAGGGCACGAAATTTATCCCTTACAACACTTAGAATATTTTAGCATTGGAGTTTTTCCAAGACCTTGAAGGTTTCTATTGTCCTTACAAGGTAATTTATGATTTTTAATAGAATGTTTTCTTTGTTTCTATCCATGTTTAGTGGCTAGAAACCCTAGCAGATTCCAAGGCTTTGATAATCTATCTGATGCATGTATGAATAAATCAACTCAATAGCATGGTTTAATTTCTTGAGCTTAATTAATCGAATCTAGATTTAAAGAAGGATCGAGAGATGAATTTGAATCTAGATTTGTAGTTATCAGTTGAAGGACCGAGAGGTGAAAATTGGTAATAGGAAGAAGAGATTAAATACAATTATTTTCTATTTTGTGTTCTTGAGACCGAGAGGAGATAGTCAAAATTTAGTAATATAGGGTTTAATTATCTAACCAAGGAATTTAATCCATATGAATCTGAATTAATCCCCATTGCTGAGTTGATAAATTTTACATGTTGATGATTGGATTATCTGCCCTGGAATTTGTATCTTTAATTATTGTTTTCAAAACCCTTTACTTTTCAGCATTGTTATCTGTAAATTTCAAAACAAAACCCAATTTCTATTTACTCAAACAACTATGTTTTAAGAACTATGGCTAGTATTTAGGATAGTTTCATTACACGGTCTCTGTGGGTTCGACCACCTTAGGGTGTTTTATAAATTTTTTTGTCACTGTTTCTACAGTTATCAATGCCCCATTCATGAGCGTGCAGCTTAGCGAACAGCTCTTTAGTGGACATTCTGGAGAGATATTTCTCATTCAGAGTGGTCGTTTTCACGAACCAATCTTCTTTGGGCATATTGGGCCGGATCTTATCATTTAGATCTGCTACAGAGTATACTCTATCAATGGCCTTCTACTCGCTTATATCGAGTTGAATCGAGTCCCATGTCCTTAATGCTTTCTCTGGGGAGCATCATAAAGGACTCATAATTTTCCACGCATACCTGATGTTTGTTCCTCTCCATTTGACATGTCTGGTGGCTCAAGCTGCTCAAGTGATCTCAGACCTCTTTGGCATTGTAAAATTCAATGACATCTTTGATCATGGCCTCTGGAAGAGCAGAGATAATCAACTCATGAGCGATGGAGTCAAGTTAGACATGCTTCTTGTCATTTGTTGTCCACTCGGCGTACGGCTTTTCTATCATCTATGGACCAATTGTATCTCTTCCATGACGAGTATTGACCTTTGTAATTCTGATAGGTCTGGTCTCTAGCACATCTATCATCTCAAGATGGATGTTTTTTAGTTGGATCAAATATATCTTCTTCAATACTGCGAATTTCTCTGCGTTGTATGGTGGAAGCTTTGAGATATTCATTGTACCTGCTAAGGACAAAAACGGCAAAAATAAAGTGCAATCTAACGAATCTGGTCCAAAAGAGAAAAAACCAGGTAGTCTTATGAACCACTTGCTCTGATACCACTTTTTGGTCCCCGAAATCTTAGTTTTGTGAATATGCAGTGGAAGTTTTTCCATGTTGGTCCCCTTAAGCTGGTGATTCTTGCACCAGCTCAGAATTTATAAATGCGGTTGTTTTGTTGTTCGAATATATTACATAGTCAATTTCAATAATATACTCCAACACTTGATGTATTGGGTTTTAACTCTAGTGTGCAATTTAAAGAAAGTCGTAAATAACACCAAGTTTTATAGAGGTTCTGACAAAACCGTCCTATGTCATCTCTTCAAACACGTAATCTGGAATCACTAAACTGTCAATCACAAAGATGTCAATAATCTATTGTTAGCTGCTGAATGTCATATCTACCAATCTACTAGCTCACCCGTCAAATCCTTTGCAATCAAGAACTTCTTCATGCTTGAAGCGTGGGCACACCACCTTGACCTTCAAACTGAACAAGAGAGTTTGAGTTCCTCTCCAGAACGTCAGTTTTTGGTATACAACCGTGATAGTTGCCTCCAGAGAAGTAACAACTCCAAAATGTTTTCTTACTCAGGGAGTAAAAAATGAAGAATAAGCTCTTACTTAAAGTACAGAGTCTCGTGTTCAAGAAGAAACATGAGAAGTTGCTAGAATCAGCCTAAAAGCTTTGGGATATGAAAGTGGAAGCTTTAGAGAAATCGGCAGAGAAAAGAGAGAGATGATTTTTTTACTGCGCTCAAAATCTGTAACCTTCTCAAGATGGAATGAGACCAATATTTATAGGCGTTCCTTGGAAGGTTTGAATCTTTTTGCCGTTTTGAGCAGTTGTGAGACAAAAGGAATGCGCCCCGTCGAAGTCTTGTTTTTTTTACTTGCAGTGTCCTTTCTATAAGAGCAGGTGGACTTTTACTGCGTCAGTCAGAATGACTCTTTTTAGCCAGTCCGAGGAACATTTGCTGGTTGATTCATCGGACGAACAAGCCTTCGAAGGCATCGGACTTTAAGTTCTCCACGCTTAAAGTCTGGTTTTGAAAAAGTTCTTGCTTGTTCTTGCTTGACGTTGGATGACAATAGGCTGGCGACGTCTTTGCTGGTTGGATGGCAACAGGCTGGAAACAGAATGTCTTCTAGCTGGTTGGATGGCAACAGGCTGGCGACGTCTTTGCTGATAAGCTCTGTGCTGGTAATCCTCCAGGTGATGATGATGTATCGCCAGCTCCTCCACAGACGCTTTTCTGGTATCACAATGTTAACCAACAACTTAACAAGCCTATTTTCTGGTGAAGAATGCACCAGCAAATCCCCTAATACTTATAAATTAGCTTTTATTAAAACTCAATAATCCTTATACAGGACATTACAAGTTTAAGTTAATCTATGTAAACAAACTATTCTAGTGGGATACTTGACTCATCAAACAACATTTAAGGTATAAATTTCTACCAAAAGTGCAAGTTAATGACGAATTGAGATTCAAGAAACGGTAGATAAGTTCAAAGATCGGAAGCAAGAACTAGTAGTAGTGTTTTAATTTTACATTTTCTTTATCCTAAGTATTTCAATCTTACAATTTTTAATATATACAAACTTCAAAAGAAGTTTATGATTGTACATAACCAACAAACTTCATTTCTTAAATCTTTCTATAAATTTGGTTTTAACGGTTTTCTTGAAATGTGTGTTTGTTGTAATGAAGTTGTTCTCACTAACACTATTGTACTCTGAATCGAGCAATGTCCAACAATATTTCATTTGCAGCAGTTTGGCCATGTACTCTTATATTTAGCCACACATTTTCTTTGCTGCAAAAAATCATACATGATAATGTAATATACAGTCGACTTCGCATAATATACCAAACATTCGATACATAATGTACCATTCAGGCAACACTTTGATCAACATCATGCAGCAACAAAAAATTGGCATGAATAATGTAATATACAGTCGACACATAATGTACCACTCAGTCAATACATAATATATCATTCAGACAACTCTTTGTATCATGCAACCGTGAAAAACACATACATGAATAATGTAATATACGGTCGAATAATGCACTATAAAGTCAACACATAATGTATCACTCAGTTAATACACAATGTACCATTCACGCAATACTTTGATCTATATCCTGCAACCACAAAAAAAAAAACCATATATGAATATTGTAATACAGATGTGACGCATAATGTACCACTCAGTCGATACACAAAGTATCATCCAGGCAACACTTGGATCTATATCATGCAATCGAAAAAAACAATCATGAATAATGTAATTCAAAGGCGAGACATAATGTACCGCTCAAACACCTTTTATCTATAAAATGCAACCGCAAGAGTGAAATCTAGATTTTCCCTAATTTGTATACGAACAACATCAAAATTAGGTAAAAATAATATGTCATTACATTATTCTCCATATTATGGTACATTATTTAGTTTTAGCTATTACATTATATAGTTTTCATGTGATTATCTTATTCCGAACATATATAATATGAATTTAAGTTTGTGAAAGAGAATAATACAAATTAACTACTTAATTGCCTTTAGTTTACATATATATGGTAGTGATTAGGTGATAAAAAGATTTCGATGCTAAATAATAATAAATCTGGACCATTAAAGATCAAAATCAACACATGTGATCAATTTAAATCGGTCACAATTTTGGTGCATTATTTGTGTTACCATATAACATTCAAGGGCAAAAATGTGAAAATGTATATTCAAGAATTTAGTTTCGTGCAGTTCATAAAACATAATATGTATACGTTCAATGTAAAAAAATATAGTATTTTGGGCATAAAACTGTAGGATATAATCAATGCAAAAAATGCACTAAATATGAATACAAAAATACATATGCTTTAGAATAAAAATGCATCATCTAATGCAAAAAAATGCAAATATTTGGGAACATTTTTTATGCCTAATTGATGCATTTTTTGTCCTCGACATCAATATTAGGAAGAACATATACCAGTTGAATAAATAATCAAGATTTTCGTGCGAATCTTCTAAATTTAACATATTCAATATGGATATCATATCAATCGTCGTAAAAATACGTTTAATTTGATATATGATTCGTAAAAAATAGATTTGAATCGAGAAAGATATCATTGTTTGATTATAATGGGAGGAATGAGAAAATTATGAGAGAGAATGTTTAGATCTAAAGATAGAGAAGAGGATTTGGATCCTCTGTTGTGCACATAGGCACAGCAGAGAATGCTGTTGCTCAGCAGAATAAAATATTAACCCTAGTGCCTAGGTTAATAAAATATTAAATAAATTAAACTTGTGGTTAAAAAGTGCACAGCAGTTCCTGTTGTGCCTATGTGCACAGCAGAGGATCCAAATCCTAAAGAAGATGGTTATTCAAACTTAAAGGCTAAATTACTAAGATACCATAATTACCTTATTTATATAATAAATCCTAAATTATCGCAA
>JAPKLW010001077.1:99268-116485 GCA_026898455.1 Plectranthus barbatus | reverse complement strand
TATGTGAGTGTCATTATTTATGAATAAATGTATCATTCTTCGAATCCCTGTTTAACGAATAACTAAAATTGTTTATACATATCATATATTACTGGAAGTTGAGAGAATAACCTTATAATGACACACAAAGTCATAAACAATGACACACAAAGCAATAAACAATGATAACGATTAACTTAAGATTATGGAATAAATCGTGGTGCATTTTCTCTTTCCAATTTATTTGATAATAATGGAAAAAATCATTAATGACACCCAACAAACATCTAAAATATTCGATTAATTTGGTATAGATCGTGGTTTGATCGAATTTGGTAACTGCTCCCATAATTTTAGACTTTCAGTTTTTGCTTATGCGGTATTTTTTTTTTTCCAATTATACCCTTTTAATGACAAACAATGTACTATTTAATGATAGACGGTAATATTAAATCTGGGACGTAGATGTACAAATTGTATGGTTAGATTTTGTTCTCTGTTCATTCACATAGACTTGTTCAGCCTAGATCACTCCCCTATATATATATATATATATATATATATATATATAGAGAGAGAGAGAGAGTTATGATAAGTCCTAAAATTAAAATTTGTGCAAAATAGGAATGAATCTCAGCTATTTGATTGATTGCATCAATGGTTGGGGTTAAAGCATCAAAGATTAAAAAATTAAACATAATTTTGTTCGTGCTTAATTGCTTTATAAATCATGCTTAATTCGATTAAGCATAATTTATAAAGCATAAAATTTGAAAAAATATTTTAATCTCAATGATTTTTTTAGATGAATGGTGTAGATTTATTCATATTTAGTACAAACTAACTTTTAATATGAGATGGACTCATATATATATATATATATATATATATATATAAGCGTAATTATATCACAAGTCTTCCTTAGATGGGAGAAGAGAATGAATCCGGGCCTTTAGTTTTAAAAAATGAATGGTCGATTTAATGCTAGAATTTAGTTATTACTTAATTTAATAATTAGTAAATTCCATGAGGGGTTTAATAGTAATTATTACATTCCCTTTTTATTATTTCCATAACTACCTCCGAAAATCTCTCCTACGATTTAAAATATCTCCCAAATTGAGATCTCATATCTCATATGCGATCGTGGGTGTTGTTTCTGCATTGAGGTTTCTCTCTATCACCACCGGCGGAGGAGCTCCTCAACCTGATGCGGAACCTGGGGGAGGAGTGCACGCTGGAGGATTGCAAGAAGATGATCAGAGGAATCGACATTGATGGAAATGGGACCAGCGATTTCGACGAGTTTAAGGTTATGATGATGAAGGGGTCTCGTTTCAACATTGCTAAGGTGGATTGATTTGATTCGTTTTTAAGGTGGCCATCATCAAATGTTGATGATGATTCTCTCTCTCTCCATACATTCTTTCAGATCTGCATTTTAGATTTGTATCTTTATATATATATTGTTTTTCTCCAATTCTTTGATGTTTTAGGGAGAATTGGTTGTTTGTTAATTTTGCCATTTTTTATGATTAACGCGCATGCAATTGCAGTGCAGGTTATTAATTAAAAACTTATGGAGAAAATTTGTGATTAATATAGTTGTTTATTTTTTGTTATGTAAATTTGCATCAAATACGCTTGTAAATTAGCATCAAATACGCCTGTAAAGTTGCAATACTTCTTGTACTGAATGAGGTTTTAGAATACGGTTGTATACCTTTTAGATGTAAGTTACATTATTTAAGCATGTAAATATGCATTATATATGTCTGTACAGTTGCAGTATTTCATGGATTGATTGACATTCTTAAAGCAATGTATAGTTGAAGTATGTTTTGGTTTTACTGACGTAAGTTGTATCATATAAGCCTGTAAATATGCATTATATAAGCCTGAAAAGTTGCATTATATAAACTTAAAAAGTTTTAGTATGTTTCATAGATTGGTTGATTAAAAATATATATTTTTTATGTAAGTTGCATTATATAAGATTGTAAATATGCATAATTTACGCCTGCACAGTTGCAGTATGTTTCATAAAGTGATTGAGATTTTTAGAATATAATTACTTTTAATTTTATAAATAATGCAATATTTATATTCTATATACTGCAAATCAATGGAAAAGATAATGCAATAGCAAATTGCTAAATTAATTTTTTTTACGGTTGCATTATGTTTAATGGAAAGATTGAAGATTAAATAGCATAATTACATTTAAAATTACGGCTAATGCAATTTCATGGAAAAGATAATGTAATTGTACCTTGTTAAATTGATTTCTTTAAAATTCAAAATTCCCAAAAATGATGAAAAGTATAAAAATAATTAATTTTGAAAAATATTCATTAAAATTCAAAATTAATAATAAGTGGCGATAATGCAGCATAAAATTAGGGATTTTCCTAGAGATAATTATGAGTGTGAAAAAAGAATAAAAATAATTAATTTAGGAAAATATTTATTAAAATTCGAAATCCCAAAAAAGCAGGGATAATGGATTAATGGGTATGAAAAATGACAAATTTACCCCGTTAATGCAACTATTTTTGCCTAGCGAATGCAACAAATATTTTCAGGATAAAAAAGCATCATTCCAATAATTTCCTGATTTTATGGCCCAGATTCATTTTCATCTCTCATCTAAGAGGTCACTTGTGACTTTAACGCACTCATATATATATATATATAGAGAGAGAGAGAGAATGGATCATGTAAAAAGAAATTCTTCTTTAAGAAAAAAGAATGAATCTTATCCATTAGATCTAAATAAATTAATGGTTGATATTCAATCAAACAACAACTAAAACACAATCGAACAATTGATCGATTGTGTTTCAGTTGTTGCATGATTAATATGATGTTTGATTATGTTATAGTTGTTGTTTGATCGTATATCAACCATTGATTTAGTGAGATTTAATGGATCAGATTCATTCTTTTTTTCTCACATGGGATTCTTTCTCACCTAATTCGCTCCCTATATATATATACTAAAATTTGAACTTTTCAAAAATTAATTCTATTTAAATTGGAAGGTTGAATTTTAATATTGTAAATAAGGATTTATCTTAAAGAAGAGTGCAGGATTACCCTTGATCACACAGAACTTTGCGTAGACCTCACAGCAGTTCTACCCCCGCCTTCCGCCGCCTGTCTCGCGTCGGCGGCCATGCCGTGATACTGCGCTGGTTGCCCCATCACGCCCCCTGGCGCAGAGTAGACCACTTGTCTCCCCGCACCGCCATCGTACGCCACCTGTGTGTATCCAGCCCCGCCAGTCGTCGCCGGTCTCACCAACCCGTAGCCCTCGGAGTATCCTGCCACCTTCTGAGGAGGTAGGGATGGGATTGCTGCCGCCATGGAAGGTATGGCCGCTTGCGGATTAATCATATTGTATATCTGTTGCTGATCTAGGTATACCTCCGCCGAAGGCCTCTGAACTGTGTAGTATCCCTGAGCTGGTGCTCCGCTGACCGGCCTTACAATCGGCGCCGGAGTGTTGTATGCGCCGGCTGGAGCCGGGATCATGTACACTTGCTGTTCGTTACCGATGGTGCTCGCCGGAAAAACTCCAACGGGAATCTGTTTTTCTGTCCTGTAGGGAATACCGCCGGGGACCGATGCCTGAGATAGCTTCTCCGGCATCCTGCTGTACTCGACGCCGGTGGATCCTCCGGAGAGGTTATCGTCGCTTTTCCTTCTATAGAGTCCTTGCTGCTCCTCAATTGTCAGTCTCCGGAGATCCTGAATGTGCTTTTGGATCGGATCTGACCCGATCAGCTTCTCATCTATACCCGGCATAACAACCGGATCCTCGAACTCCTGCACTCTCCCCACCATCGGCCGATGAGCAGAAGCCACACCTGCCGTTACGTTTGATTTCTCAAATCCAAGCAGAAAATCCATACTACTCACCGGCGGCGGCTGCTGCGGGACCGCCGCAGGGGGCACCGGCGTCGGCGTTGCAGAATTCAGCGCCTCAACAAACCTCTCTTTATCCATCCTCGCCTCATCCGAACCAAAACTTGGATCGGACGAATTGAGGCTCGGAAAAATGAAGAGCCGGAGCCTCGCCGACTTTGGGGAAATTCTGCACAGCCGATCGTACTCATGCATCATATTCTCCAAGTCATCATCATTACTCACCGAAATCAATGCATCCAGATCTTCACCGGGCAACTGATACTTAAACGTGATAGCGTCACAATCACAGAGAGCGATCAGCTTCAAGAGCATAGCCCCGAATCTGACGCTCCGATCTACGGTGAGGATCTTCGTTTCGCCGCCTACGTACGACAGCTGGTTATCGTGGGGGCGCGGGAGAATTTTGCCGCCGTAGCTGCACATAAACTTGACATTGTGATTCTGCGGCCGCTGAGCTCCCTGCGTATCCTCCCACGGCGGAGGGTTTTCGAACTCAATTTCTCGAGAGCGCGGTGAGGAATGGCCGGATTCTGGGTGAGAGGAACTGTGGGGATAGTTCTCCTTCTCCATAGTGAATGGGTTTGGACTTTGGAGAGAAGTTGATAGTGGTTGATAGTTGAGACGATCTTCGTTCTGGTTAATAAATTGGATTCTCTCAAGTATTAATGCAACGTGGCCGCTGTTGATGCGGCTGCTGTGAGGGAATTGGAGTGCCCACGGGTTAGATTAGGGGTTAGCTGGAAGGAATTTGGGTTGTGGTGGGCCCCTTCCTTGACTCAGTCATCAACTAATATTATCTCAATCAATTGTACAATCCATTATTCAAGACATTCATTCAACCATTTCACATTATTTAAATTCATTTATTTAATGTAGACTATAGTACTAATCCATCGATATTTTATTGTAGTTGTACTAAATAGCAACTGTGTTCAAATATTAATGTAAAAATTAGTCACTCATAAAAAAACTCAATGTTAGACTGTTTATAACATAACAATAGAGTTTTAGGGAAAACTTGTACAAATTGAACGGTTGAATCTAAGAAGAGGAAAGATTTTAAAGAAAAAATAACACTCCCGCTCTGCCGTTACAATTGTTTCATTTCTTCTTGTCACGAGAATTAAGGATTGTGAATATAAAATAAATTGAATGAAATTAATATTTTATTATTGATTATAAAAAAGTTGTGACTTTTAAAAATAGGGATAAGGGTCAATTTAACCCTTCGACTATTCGAGTAGGATCACATTAGCCCCTCTGTGACTATTTGGTTCAATTCAACCCTTCGACTTTTAAAATTGATTCACTTAAACCATTTTACTTTTAAAATGAGTGCAATGCCCTTTTAAGAAATATCACAAGTATTTTATGATTACATACTTATTTTAATTTTTTTTCTTTTATATTACTTATATTATTTTGATTTTTTGTAATAAAAGAAATACAAAAATATTTGTTACATTTTTTAGGATTTATTGGATTGTGTAAAACTTTAAATATCTAATTTATTTATATATTATAAATATAATTTTACTTACATAAATTTTATAAATTCTTATAAACTATGTTTCAAATTGATGTACACTTATTTTGTTATCTTGAATTTAGTATAAATTTCATGTTTTATAAATTTGTTACAATTCTTAATAAAATATTAATCCGATCTTTTAATTTTAATAATCTTATTATTCACATTTTTAAATTTAATTATTATCTTGAGTGTTTTTATTTGCACAAATGTATAATTAGTAATTACTTTCGTACTTTATAATTCGTTTGATATTTATTATATTATCAATTTTAAAATAATTAATATTATAATGAAATTATTTATGGTACAGTATAACTAGTAATTTATTATGTCCTTTTGATTTAATAAATAATTAGAATTTATTAAATTTATGTAAGTGGAATTTTACTTATAATATATTTAAATTAAATATTTACGTAATCCAATAAATCCAAAAAAATACAACAAATATTTTTGTATTTCTTTTATTACATTTAGTGTTTTTATTTTCACAACTAAAAAAAATAAAAATAATATAAGTAATACAAAAGAAAAGAAATTAAAATAAGTATATAATCATAAAATATTTGTGCTATTTCTTAAAAGGGCATTCTAGTCATTTTAAAAGTAAAAGGGTTTCACTAAACCAATTTTAAAAGTCGAAGGTTTGAATTGAATCAAATAGTCACAGATGGGCTAATGTGATCCTGCTTGAATAGTCGAAGGGTTAAATTGACAATTATTCCTTAAAAATAAAACTAATAAAATGGGATAAGAAAAAAAATTGGGATAATTGGGGCTAAATGAAGTACTCCCTTCGTCTTACCAAAATTGTCCCACTTTCCTTTTTCGTTCGTCCCACCTCAATTATCACATTACTTTAAAAGGCAATTTTTTCACATTCAACAATAAAATATTAATTTCACTCAACTTACTTTACACTCACATTTCTTAGTTATTGTGCCCGATCAACCCGTGACAATTCAGCCGGGACGAAGGGAATAATATATAATTTATAGTTGAATAATTGTGCTTGACGTTTATTCAACACTTGGCATGTTGCAAGTGAATTTTCTTTCTAATCTGCTCCCTGTCCTTGTCTTTCTTTCCTCGTCGATTTGAATTTTGAATACATGATAGTGAGTGTGGAGTTGGTAATTACAAATTCAACCGATAACAATTTTAATTAATTTATTATTATGATCAATTCAATATTTTTATTTTGAATATTTTTTAGAATTCTATTAGAGTTTGTGAGAAACGAGAATATAATAAAAGAATATTTTTTATTGTAAATAATTGATTCATATCACAAAATAACTTATATTTTGCGGTGACCTTAAATACAAAGAACAAGTAAATCACATTATGCGTACAGTAATCTCAATCATCAATGTGCATGAACCAACCAAATTTTATCAAGTTTTAAAAATATACTCCCTCCGTCCCGCAATATTAGGCACCGAGAGAGTTGGCACAATAACCAAGGTTTATTAATGTAGAAAAATTAATATTTTATTGATTATTGGGGGGAAAATTGCCTTTTTAGGAAATGTGCCAATAAATAGGACGGACTAAAAAGAAAAGTGTACCTAATATAGCGGGACGGAAAGAGTACTAGATTAGTTTAAAATGATGAATGGAACATTTTCAAAAAAGCAAAAACTTGCGTTAAGCAGGCGGTTTAACAAGTTTTATCCTACCAAAATGAGTTGACCAATCACAAATAAGGTTTATTAATCTCAATTAGAATATATTATATGGATTTGAGTTTGGATAAATGAATAAAATCCACCTAAATTGTTTAGATCTGTTTAACCCAACACCTTCCCCTTCAAAAATAGATCACTGTAATATTATAATTTTTTTCATTTTTAAATACACGACATGAAGACCATTGTGATGGATTTCGGCAAGTCGAAAGAATGAATAAGAACACAAAGTGATTTTGGAAACGATATCTTCACAAGTAGCAAGATTAAAACATAGTAACATTTCGATTGAACGAGGCCAGTATATGGCTTACAGCATATTTCACATCACTGTTCTTACATTTAGGCCCTCTCACCCCTAATTCTCCTCGCTAGCTGGATATCCTTGGGCATAATGGTAACTCTCTTAGCGTGAATGGCGCAGAGATTAGTGTCCTCAAACAATCCGACCAGGTAAGCCTCGGCCGCCTCCTGCAACGCCGCCACAGCAGAGCTCTGGAACCTTAAATCAGTCTTGAAATCCTGTGCAATCTCACGAACAAGCCTCTGGAACGGAAGCTTGCGGATCAAGAGCTCCGTGGATTTCTGGTACTTACGAATCTCACGGAGTGCGACAGTGCCGGGACGGAAGCGGTGGGGCTTCTTCACTCCGCCGGTAGCTGGAGCGGACTTTCTAGCGGCCTTGGTCGCCAGCTGCTTGCGCGGCGCCTTGCCTCCGGTGGATTTGCGAGCAGTCTGCTTGGTGCGAGCCATTTCTAGGGTTTTGATTTGATATTCGGCGAAAAACCCTGATGAATTCGGAGATTGCAATTTGGGATGAAATCGTTTGTCGGCTATGAGGAGTATTTATGGGTGGTGTTGGGAATATTTAGGCGGGATTGGAGTACGATCGCAGCCGTTGATAAATGTTTTTCCAATGATGAGATGCGCTTACGATTGGGGTGCACACGGATTCCTGACATGGTAGTGTATATGCCGTTCGATGAATCACCGAGATCGACGGCTGCAGATATGGGAACTGAGGATTGATGACGTGTAGTCTGTAGTCTTTCTGTTTTTCTTTTCTTAAAAAAATGCAATATATATTTTTCATAAATTAAATATTTTATGCATGATTCATTTTAGAGGTGAATTTTCAAATAACCAAAATAATTATATAAAAGTTTAAAATATTAAATACCCATAATTTTAATAACATTCATTATATAGTCATAAATATTAAATTATCCTTGTTTTTTAAAATTTAAGGAATATGCGGTAAAAGTACACCAAAAAAATCTTACAAATTGACATTTGAATATTGTTTAAAGAATGAACAAAATAAAATATTATATAATAAATTAAAATTAGCTATTTAGCATAACCACAACATGTCGTGCCTGAATAAAATTAAAATTTAAAATTTAATTTTGGAATTAAA
Organism: Plectranthus barbatus; assembly: GCA_026898455.1. Taxonomy (NCBI): domain Eukaryota; kingdom Viridiplantae; phylum Streptophyta; class Magnoliopsida; order Lamiales; family Lamiaceae; genus Plectranthus; species Plectranthus barbatus. The sequence goes on along the minus strand of JAPKLW010001077.1, from coordinate 107,928 downwards.
AAGTCAAAAATTAACATCTCGTGACTAAAGATTAATAGGTGTGCAAAAATGTCAGGTGCAATCGATCAAATAAAAATTACAGGTAAACAAATCTTCATACTTTTAATCTTGCATTTTCAATTTTTATTCCAAACTATAGCAACCTTTTGCCAGCAATAGCTACCATATTTACTTGTGGTCATTTTCATTCTGCATATACTACCCATATCTATATATATATTAAAACAATACTGGAGACAATAAATGGAAATATTCAGTTGCATTAATTGTTCATTAATTCAATATCTTAGTTCATTAATTATGAAACAAATTTAAAGATGTTCCAAATATTGATTTTACAAATATAAATCAATATTTAATATTATTTTTATTAATTAATTTAACATGTTCAAGAAATAAATTTATAACAAGTATATCCAATTTCAATAAATGCAAGTTGTTCATAAAAATATCTACTACTCAACTTATGAATTCTATTAATTTCAATGAAGAATATTTAACTTAATTTAATTATAAATATAAATCCAATACCTAATTTAATTAATTGAGTCAAAATCATCAGCTAATATCAATAAAAATAGTGATTTTATACAATTTTTAAATAACTGGAATTACTTTAATTGATAATTCTCACTTTAATTTTAAAAAACTTATAAATATATAAACACATTAATTTATGATTCTATGTGATTTATGGAATTGAGCTAATTAATGATATTAAATTGTTAATAGTTGTAAAAATAACGTAATTATAAGAAATATGCATAAATCATGTTCCACGGCCTCAAAGGACAAAAAAAAATGGAACCCATAAATATGGGATTCATGTACCATATATAATGTAGATATTTCAATTCATGTGGACTAAAATTGTTCCCAAATAAATTGATTATAATCTTTGATTACATTTCCATATTAGTGCTGACATATCATATATAGTTCTTTTATTTGTACCAAGTTTAATTTAATTTGAATCTCTATCAATTTATTAATTGCCCGGTTTAAGAAAATAAAAATAGGCATTGAACTTTGATTTTTATATAGTTTTACTTGATTGAAAATGTATTTGAATTAAGAGATACACAAAATCAATTTTAGTGAGAAAGTAAAATATTAAACTATAATTAGAGATAAATAAAACCGTATCTTTTTCATATAAAATTAATTAATAATTTTCAAAAATAGATTTATATATTTAAGGTAACCAATTAATTTTTTAAAAGTCCACTATCCACCATTAATATTTAAGTTAAGTACATAGAGAATGGAACAAAATAACAGCTATTAACAAAATAAATTCAATTGCATATTTTATGCAACTTATGAACATAATTTGTGGATTCATTTAATTATTTTCCATAATGTGACCAAACAAAATAGTATAAATACCTTAGACAGATATCACTCATATATTGTACGGTATGTAAGTGTTTGTATTGAAAAATTTCAGTATAGCTTCCTTTACAATTTTATCTATGTCTAGGTTTTTACGTGCACTAATTAGTTTGATTGTATTCATTGGCTTATACACTTTAGGATAAATAGAGGTTACTTTACAAGATTTTGGCTCGGTCTGAGGAAGTTATTCGTCAGTTGTGAATTAATCTATTGTAAATTTATGTACTCTCAAGCAGAGATGGTTATTCAAGCAATGATCTCATCCAACATAATTGATACGATCATTTTTTTTATTTTTGTATGTCCATATAATTTTTCAATTAAACGTTGAATAATGCTCTCCTTTTTCATTGTATAATATTTCAAAAGAATCAATTCTATTTTATATTTGTTTATTTAGATTCTTAGTATTTTTTCATGTATTTTAAAAAAAAAAGTGATAGCAATAAAGGAGTGAAAATTTCAAGGTTTGTATTAAGGGAAAAATCAAGTACATAAAAATGCCTATATAATTTTTCTTTTTAATTTATTAGAAGTGAACATCTGTCATCTAATTCGGTATTTATGATTAATATTTATTGATCTATATTGTGTTCATTTTCCCTTACATTGCAGCTATTAGTAATTTTATCATATAAATAGTTTTTCATTAATTATTCTATTAAATTTATAATATTTTTTAAAATAAATGATGAATAATTGTAAATATCTTCTATAATGATAGTTTTTTGAGAAATAAACAAAGAAGGTGACAATTAAGAATCTAATATGTTTTCCAACTGGATAAGTTTTATTTTTAATATTACAATAATAATTATTATTTCATTAACGAATTATAGGTAATAAAAAAAAATCATAAATCCAAAAATACTACGTTTTCTACATTTATTAAGTCAAATAACGTAATGACAAATGAAAATGTCGTTTATATTTGATTATAGGAAATGAAAATGTGGCTGGTCTTAATTCTATATTCATTAATTTAATAGCACATGAAGTGATGAGAAGAAATTACAAATAAATTAAAGTTAGCATGATACTTATTCCAACAAATTTAATGAATAAAGTGGAGAATAATAAAATAAATTAAGTCGAAAGTATAAGAGTTAGAACTTAGCATTAATATTATAATAGTCGAAGAGAAATATGTATTTCATATCAAGGAATACATATAGTGAAACTATATTGCCTTGAAACTTGAACTTACAAATATGAAAACATCATTATGTTGGAACAAATTAGTACGAGGTATGCATTATCGTTGAATAGAAAATATTGTATAAAGGCCAACATCATTAAATGAATTGTATGAACATCACAAATGTTATTAGTGGAACGCAAGAGCAATCTTTATAGTGTGTGATCTCGATATGGTTGAATATATTAAAAAACTAATGAGGGAAATCGAATGTGTAAATTTTTAACATAAGTGAGAGTAGTAAATTGCACTTCAAGCAATCTAAATCCAAATTTTAATATGTATAAAACATGTATAAATGCATAGAGTTAAATATCTATCTAATGGTCCATCATGAGTTAGAGATTTTGAGACAACAAGGGAGGTGAGTTTTAAATTATTCAATTCCATTTAATAAAAAAAATACATATATCTAAAAGGTTGAGATTTAAAAAAAAACTAATATTAAAAAATTGAATGTTTTCCAATTATTCTAAAAATTGTTTAGCATTAAAAATTATAAATTATGAAGTGAAACTCATAATATAAATTCAATTTAGGAATACAAGTGGTTAAACAATTTATTTATGATCAATTGGACATGTGTTTGAGTCATGTCGAAGCACCCCTCCCCATTTATAAAGTGAATTATAATTTAAAAATAAAATAATTATAAATTTTTTAAATTAATACTATTATTTAGACTTACAAAACAAAATTTACAAATTAATCAAAATAATATGAGTTGGTCTCCTAAGAGACGGTCTCACTATTTTTTTATTGTGAGACGGATTTTAATACATCATTTCAATAAGTTAAATACATCATTTCATTTTTAAGAATTACATTATTTGCAACAAAGAAATACATCATTTGCAATAAATAAATACATCATTTCATTAAATTCGTCTCACAATAAAAATGATGAGACCGTCTCATCTGAGACTTTGCCAAATAATATATATGTCAATATAATATGATATATATACTATAAATATATTATACATATTATCATACAATTTTATGATTCAAACATTATAAATATTTATATTTTTTGCTTACAAAAAGAATATCAAACTTAATATAAATAATTAAAATTCTCACGCATCGCGTGGGTGCAATACTAGTTCTATCGAATTAAACACCGACCGAGAAGCAGCATAATTAAGCGGCATAAGTTGGGTTAAGAATAAGTTAGTTAAGCTCCATAATCGGGTGGTTAAGGAGCATTATTGATTGTTTGTGTGGATTTGTGAGGCGAAGGAGTTTGGCTCGGTTATTCAGCATTACTGACAATTAAATAGCATAACCTTGACGATAGCGGTTAAGCATATAATTCGTATGTGCCAGCAAAATCTCCATCCATCCTTTCTACCGCTTTATCAACATTTTTTTAAACGGCAGAGGTAATTTAATTTAAATTTATCTTATAATTTTATTTATTACATTAACTATTTTGGAGTTATATTTTTATTATAAAATGATGGTTGATGATGATTGTTTAGAATTTTTTTTATTATCATTATGAATGAGGAATGATTATAATTTGTGAAAAATGATGTTATTGTATATTTATTTGTTTACGAAATCTACATGGATGCGACATGATGTTGCGGAAAAAATTCCTAAAATTAATATGAACACTATATTTAATGTTATATCTTTAACAATAGATAATATTTATGTTGTTGGTGGTGTAGAACTTGTTTCCTGATTTAGTATTAGATATTTTGGGTTTTTTATATCGCGGATAAATATTGGAAACACAATTAGCCTTAATTTATTTCTTATTATGGCACATCATATCGCGAGCTTGTAGAAAATGAATTGTGGTTTAGATTTAGTGGAACAAAAAATTATTTTTCAGCTTATGAATACGCATTAGTCATTAGACTTAATTTTGGATCATCAACATTTAATCCAATCATTGATTATAAACCTAGATCTAGCGATTTATGCGAAAGAACTTGTGGGGGTCAATTGGTGAAGGCTAATGACCTGTGGTCAAAATTTGAGAAGAAACAAGTAGATTGCACCCAACACGACGACTACCTAAGAGTTGCACACATATTGATGCTATTGTATTTGGTGTTGGGATATTCAAATGTTAGAAAATTAGAGTCCTGGATATTCGTCTTAGCTGATGATTTAGATCATTGGAATCGTTTCCATGGGGGCATATTTGTACAAGTCCTTAATTCATTATATCCATCACATCCTTGCTATACCTGATGGAGATCTAGTTAACAATATTTATTAAGATATTTCAAAAAGATTTATTGAAGATATGATAGAAGATTTGATTTGTTTTGATAAGATTTGGTAGTTAGTTATTTAAGTAAATTTGAATGTCATCTTTTAGATATACTTTATTTTCTTATTTTATTAGGATTTGAATTTTTTATAAGATTAAGATTTGATTTCCTTATTAGGTTTTGACTTTGCCTACAGGGGCGGCACCAGCATTGGGCCGTCGGGGTCGGCCGTCCCCCCGAAGTTTTGATTTTCATTGTTTTTAAACATATATATTTTTTTGAAAAAATAAAATTATTTAGCATCGATCCCATAAAATTGTAGTTAAGCCCCCACGAGACTCAAATTCTATATCCGCCCCTGTTTGCCTATGTATATGTCTTGTTATGGACTAATTTATTATGTTTTCAGTTTAATAAAATTTGTGAGTTTTTTTTCTCCTTTTATTCTGATGACTCAATTCGAAATTCTATTCATTCATAGAATTTCAAATTCGACTTATAAATCGGGTTGTCACATTTTTTTGTGGTGTCTTCGACTATATCTATCATTGTTGGATCAATTCGTTTCTTGGGTTGTAGAATATTTTTAATCTACACTACGATACTTGAAGGCTTTCAAATTCAAAAATATTGGATCTTCCCGTATCAGGTTATCAATTTACTTCCGCATTGCGTCTATGTCGTTTCTTTCAAGTTTCTGGATTGCAATCTGGATATTCGTTATCAAATTTAATTAATCGTTATGCCGCAGTTATGTTATGATTGATAAATAATAAATAAATAACAAATTAAATATAAAAAATAATTTTATTAATGAAAAAGGAAATGTGGAATAACTGTTCCATGGTTGAGTGAAAATGTCATGCTCCGGTTATTCCTAATTTAAGATAGACAAATAAGAAATGAATTATATTAAATATAAAATTTAATTTAATTATTTGATATTAGTATTTCACCTACGCGATGCGTGGGAACTATAATTATTTATATCATAATATTAAATTTAATGTTTTATTTGTAGGTAAATATTATAAATATAAAAAATTCGTAAATTACAAAATTATATGATAACACGTATAATTTTTACATATATATATATATATATATATATATATATATATATGCATACATTATATTAACTTTGATTAATTTTTAAAGTTTATTTTCATAGCATAAATATAAGTTTTTAATTTGAACACTGTTTATCGATTATTTTGTTTTTTTTTTTTAATTTGGGGCACTCTATTTAAATGGGTAATATGAGTTTTGACGCAACTCGAAAATATTATTGACTAAGTACTTAATCATTCGCGCTCCAAAATCGAGACTCTTATATTATTTTCTTAATAACATGTGTCTCACTTCATAATTTATAGTAATTTTTATGTAAAATAATTTTTTTTTTTATTATGTGAGAAAGTTTTATAAATTTATTATTGAAAATTTTCAAGTTCTTGACCAATTACTTTACATATTCTCCGTCTCTTCAAAAGAAACTTTCGTAATTGTTGTATGATAAAAATAGTTTGTTACATCATCAGTTTTAAATGCATGCATTGATGCACTCTTTATGCATACTTGACATGCAATTTGATTTACTACTCTCACATATGTTAAAATTTTGTACACACAATTTCACTCGTTAGCTCTTTAATGAGTTCAATCGAATTAGGATATCACACTACAGTGATGATTCTTGTGCTTAATATATTAATAGCAATTTTGATATCCAGACAGTTGTCTCAATGATATAGATTTATACGATATTTTGTTTGGTCATCGATAGTACATGACTCATTTTGATTCGTATTGGCATCATATTGTTTCGCATTTATAAGTTCAAGTCTTCGAGTCAAAGTAATTTTACCATTTGTGTTTCTCAGTACGAAACAATATTTTTCCTTTAACTATTATAACATAACGTTATGTTTCAACTCTACTTTATTTCACTTGATAGTCAATTTTTTTCTTTGATGCACTTTATCCCTTAATTGATTGCACATTTTTGAAATAATTTATTTAACGGTAAAATAAATATTTTCAAACTCACATTCATTTCAAATTTTCAATTAAATAATAAGAAATATATATTCACGTGTAGGGTATATAACTATAAATTTTTTTAAACACAATTACTTTAATTGATTATTTTAAGCCGGAGCATTGACACAAAATCTAACCTGGGAAGTAACATCCAAACTTTTTGCAACTGTTTACTATAAAGTAAAGTGTGTTATATATTGTTTCAATACATTCAACACATGAAGCATCTATTTCAGTTTACAACCTCTTCAAATAATTTTTTTTGCTTTCAAAACCTATTTTTCTCTCCTTAAACAACATATACTAATCAATTTCACTTTTATTTGTCTTCTCGGAACTATACATATACTGAAGTGTGATGTATTAATATTATTTTTTGTTTTATTTCGGTTTTGTAATTTAATATTTTAAAAGTTTTTAAATTTTATTTTATTTTTCAATATAGTGCGACACACTAATATTTTTGCAACAGTAGTCTAATATCCTAATATTTCACATTTTAATTTATTTTAGTTGAATTGTGACAGTAGTCTAACATCCTAATTTTTTGCAATAGTAGTCTAACATCCTAATATTTCTCATTTTTTGTTTCATTTTAAAATATAACCCGACCTTCTAAAATAATCTATTATTTTATTTCATCTTAAAACTATTAGAATATTCTAATTTTTTTTCATCAGTCATTTTACTGTACAACTTTATATTCCAATACAATTTGAATTTTAATGTATTAAAATAATAAATTTTATGTTTATTTACCGTATTTTCAGGTTTGATTTTAAATACTCTAACATTATATATAAGAATATATTGTGAAATAATATAAGATTAATTGATAAATAAATCAAGAAAAGTAATTATTTGCTTTAATAAATTTTTAGATAAATATAATGAAGAATAAAATTTGGATTATTTTAATATTATTTTTAGTGTAATTTTGTAATATATTTCATGAATAATTCATAAAATAATAAAAATGAAATCATACATATTGAATGAAAATAATGAGAAGATCTTTATTAAAATAATACATATATATAAAATTACAAAATATATAATCTATAAAAGTAAAATCTAAAATAAAATTTATAATATATTGTTTACAATTTCATATATTTAAAATACAATTAGTTTTATTAGAGAGTAAATATATTATCATTATATATTAAAACTTAATTAATAGTTCAATTAATTAACCATAATGTAACTGCAATTTTACATTTATACCCACCGGTTCTATTTTAATATATACTAGATTTACACCCGCGCGTTGTGCGAATAAATATTATTTAAAATAATATACAAATAATCTTATTCATAATATTATGGTGAATAATATTATTCATTTTATTGAATAATAACTTATGTTTCTATTTTATATAAATTATCAAATAAAGAATTACCGTGTTTTAGTATAATGTAATTTGTTTAAAATAATACTAATTAGATATTATATAAATATATGAAAATAAATTTTAAATATAAATAATAACTATTCATTTTTTCAAAAATAATATTTTATTTTAACATGTACACATTTTAAAACATATATAAAGTGACATATTGCAATCATCAACTAATAATTGTAAAAATGTGTTTACTTTATTAAATACTTTTTTATTTAAATTTGTACACATTTCTCAATAATTTTGGAGGGAAAATCCTGGAACTCCTTTAGTATATTACTAGAAATACACTCGTGCGTTGCACGAACATATGTATAGTTTTAACAATATGATAATTGTTGGGGGTCAGGCCCACGAGCCCAGGCCCAATGGATAAGTCGG
>JAPKLW010001077.1:85152-98868 GCA_026898455.1 Plectranthus barbatus | reverse complement strand
CTCAATATTTGGCGCCCACTGTGGGGCCCTTGAAACTATTTTTCGTGTTTTCTTCATTGATTCAATGTCAGGTAATAGCGGGAAAACAGGAAATCAAGCGGGAAAGACTGCTGGGGCTCGCCCACCGAGCTCCTCGGCACCGAAGGACCTCGTCCCTGTCGATGAGCTAGTGCGGCAGACTTTGCAAACCAGCGGCGCTCAAGCCGTACCTCCGGAACTGCTGAATACAATCCTGGCCCGACTAGCCGAGGAGGCCGAGGAAAACCGATGCCATGCGAAGGAGACGGACTCCAGAATCATGGAATTGCACGCCACCAACCATGCCTTGCGTAGGGAGAACGAACAACTCCGCAAGGAGAAGGCGCTCCAGAAGCAACCCTTCATCGAGGAGCCCCTCACTAGCGAGAAACCGACGAATCCCCGCAAGAACTTGGCCCATGACCTGGAGGAGGCGGTTGACCTTGACACGCCGGCGACGTCGGATCCAGGGCGCAGACCTGCGGGAGCGACGACCTACCACCCGACTGACCGCCTCGCTACCGAACCGCCGCGGGGCGAATATGAGAAGCATCTCGAGGCGCGCATGGCTGGGTTGGAAAAACTCATTTGCCGCATCCCGAGAATCATTCCCCCTGATTCGCTGATACCGCGTGACAGCTACGCGGACTCGCCTTTTACACCCGACATCACTAACACCGATGTCCCAGCGAGGTTTGTGCCGCCTTCTTTTCAGTTGTACGACGGGACGACCGATCCGGAGGACCACATAGCCCTCTATAAACAAAAGATGCTGACCACCTCGATCCCAGGAGACCTCCGCGAGGCGTGCATGTGCAAAAGCTTCGGGGCGAGTCTCACCGGACCAGCCCTCCAGTGGTTCGTCAACCTACCGAGGAGCTCTTTCTCGACGTTCTCAGAACTCCACATGGCTTTCCGAAAGCAGTACTCCAATTGTCGACGTGTGGCCAAACACCCTGATGCGCTTAACAGCATACGCATTAAAAAGGGAGAGTCTCTGAGGTCCTACGTGGGGCGCTTCAACCAGGAGCTCGCCTCTATACCGAACTGCCCTCCTCTCACTGCAGTCTTCGCCTTTAAAAATGGCCTAGACGTGTCCTCTAAGCTCTACCGCGACCTAACCAGCCACCCTTGCTACGATATGGACTCGGTCCTCTCACAAGCTTGGGCCGAGATTAATTGGGAAGAGGATGAGCCGAACCGCATAGCACGCCTGAACGAACAGAAAGCCTACGAAATTGCTAGTCAGCATCGAGAGCCTCGATATAGAAGAGGCTCCTCTACATCGAGGTACGTGGATCGGAAGGACTTCCGTGATGAGCGTCGCTCCCGACGAGATCATCCCTATAGTCGCACGTCCCGTGCGGGGGAGGTACCCTACAACCTCTGCATTGACCAGAACTACATGGTCAACAACGTGCTCAAGGGGCTCGGTGGCGCTGTGAAGTGGCCCGCCAAAATGAAATCCGACCCCAAGACGCGGGATACGAAGAAGTTTTGTGGTTTCCACAATGACCACGACCACAAAACCGAGGAATGTCAGGCCCTACGCCTAGAGGTGCTCGAGCTCTTAAAGAACGACCTCCTTACCGAGTACCTAACCAACAGGGGAAAGAACACCTGGACGAGGGGTAGGCAAGCCAATCCTACTGGAAACGCGGAACCTCAAAATAAACCACCGCCCGCCGAGTGAACGATCCACGTGATCATCGGGGGATCGAAAATTAGCGGAAGGTCGCGCTCTGCGGCCAAGAGGGCCCGCAGGATCCTAAATCATGAGGTCAACCACGTTAACCCCATGCAGCAGCATGAGGCCATCGAATTCACCGTAGACGACATGCCGGGGCTCGTTCATCCCCATCATGACGCACTCGTGGTATCGCTACTGATAACAAATTGCCACGTAAAGAGGTTGCTCGTGGATAACGGCTGCTCCGCAAACATCATGTTCCTTCGGATGTTGAAAGAGATGCAGATCCCCATGAGCAAGATAGAGCCGGTAACCATGACCCTTTACGGCTTCAATGGGGGCCAACAGCAGACGGTCGGAGAAATCACTCTACCCATGTACTGCGGAGGCCTGAACTTGGATGTGAAGTTCCAAGTTGTAGATGCAACCTCAGCGCACAACGCCATCCTAGGGAGGCCCTGGATCCACGAACTCAAGGCGGTTCCCTCATCGTATCACCAAGCGCTCAAGTTTCCCACTCCTTGGGGAATCCAGACTATCCGAGGAGAACAAAAGGCATCCAGGGACTGTTACTACGCAAGCTTCCGAGCCGTCTGTTCGCAGCAGCACGACTCTATACCGACCCTTACGGGTCGACCAGAAGCCGAGGAGCTGGAGGAGGTGACCATCGATGAGTCTGATCCGACTCGCACCACCTTCGTAGGGGCGGAGCTTCCCATCGACGTCAGGAGCGCCCATCTAGAATTCCTCCGGAAGAAAGCTCACGTATTCGCCTGGTCACATCGCGACATGACCGGGATCAACCCGTCAGTCATCACACACCGCCTCCAAGTGGACCCAAACTGCAGACCAGTGCAGCAGCGGCGATGGAAATTCTCCGCGGAGAAGAATCAGGCCATCAATGAGGAAGTGCAGAAATTTATTGACATCGGATCAGTGCGAGAAGTACACTACCCCACTTGGCTTGCCAACGTGGTAGTCGTAAAGAAGAAGAACGAAAAGAACCGAGTCTGTATTGATTTTACTGACCTAAACAAGGCATGCCCAAAGGATCCCTATCCTCTACCGCACATTGACGCCATAGTCAATGCGACAGCAGGACATGAACTCTTGAGCTTCATGGACGCGTTCTCGGGGTATAGTCAGATCCAGATGCACCCCGATGACCAGGAAAAAACGGCCTTCATCACCAGCCAAGACATTTATTACTATAAGGTGATGCCGTTCGGATTAAAGAATGCGGGCTCAACATACCAACGCCTCGTCAACTCTATGTTCAAGGAGAAGATCGGCAACACGATGGAGGTCTACATTGACGACATGCTCGTCAAGTCGCTCAACTCTCAAGACCATGTGACTCATCTAGAAGATGCTTTCCAGACCTTGGAAAAATACAACATGAAGCTGAATCCGGCAAAATGTTCATTCGGAGTAGCCTCCGGCAAGTTCCTCGGTCATATAGTGACCCAAAGGGGGATAGAGGCGGACCCCACGCAAATCAAGGCCATCCAGGGCATAGAGCATCCAAGATCCCCGAAGGAAGTACAAAAACTGACTAGGCGCCTCGCCGCCCTTAGTCTTTTCATATCACGTTACTCCGAGAGGACCCATTTCTTCTTTAACACGTTACGAAAGGGAAAGCGATTCGAGTGGACTGGAGAATGCACGAAAGCCCTCGAGGAGCTGAAAACTTACTTGGCTAGCCCACCTCTGTTGTCCAAACCAATCGACGGTGAGACATTGCTACTCTATTTGTCCATGTCGGACCACGCGGTTGGAGCCGTTCTAGTACGTGAAGTAGACGGCAAACAGCACCCGGTCCATTACGCCAGTAAGTCTTTACTAGACGCTGAAACACGATATACCGCCTTGGAGAAGCTCGCTTTGGCACTCGTAAATGCCGCTCGAAAGCTGCGGCCCTATTTTGAGGCGCATTCCATCAAAGTGATTACGGCTTACCCCATAAGAGCCGTACTGTCAAAATCGAACCTGTCTGGGCGTCTGCTCAAATGGGCTGTCGAAGTAGGGGGTTACGAAATTCAATACAAACCAAGGACTGCAGTCAAGTCGCAAGTACTAGCTGACTTCGTCGCGGATTTCTCTACAAATCTGCAGCTAAAGGCGGAACGCGAAGTAGCTCACATGACACAAGCTGATGAAGATGCCGGCGTCTGGTCATTAAAGATCGATGGAGCTAGTAACATGCAGGGTAATGGGGTCGGAGTAGTCCTGACGGATCCGCACGGAGAAAACTACGAACGAGCTATCCGGCTCGATTTCCCAGCAACAAACAATGAGGCCGAATATGAGGCGCTCATCCAAGGTATGGAGCTAGCCCTAGAACTCGGGGCTCATAGAGTACGCACCTAGAGTGACTCCCAACTAGTGGTCAATCAGCTAGATGGCACTTACGTTGTGAAGGAGGAGCGTCTAAAATTGTACCATTCCACAATCGAGAGGCTCAAAGAAAGAGTCGAGGAATGGGATCTCCGCCACATCCCCAGGGAATCAAACGCCCGAGTAGACGCTCTGGCAAGCCTAGCCACCACAAGCTCCTCCCAGAGCACCCGACCAATCCCCGAGGTTTGGTTGTTAGCACCGTTCGTTTCCACCCAAAGTAGTATTGCGCCCGTCGATCAAGACGGGAATGACTGGAGGGTCCCAATCACTCGATACCTATCCGGGGAACCTCCAGCCGATGATAAGAACGACGTGACAAAAATCGAGAGAACAGCCGCTCGTTTTACCCTCATTAACGGCAATTTATACAGGCGTTGGCTCGGAGGGCCCCTCCTTCGGTGCATCGCCTCTCCCGAGATAGAAAGGGTACTCACAGAAGTACATGAAGGCGACTGTGGGAACCACGCCGGGGCTCGATCACTATCTCACAAAATAATCACGGTCGGTTTCTATTGGCCTACTCTAAAGCAGGACACGACCGATCACGTAAAGAAGTGTGACAGCTGCCAACGCTTCGAAGCATCCACCCATAGGAATGCGGAACCACTCCATGCCTCAATTACCCCATGGCCCTTCATGGTATGGGGAATGAACCTAGTAGGATCCCTCCCGAAAGGGACCGGGCAGAAGGATCACATCCTCATGGTGACTGATTACTTCACCAAATGGGTAGAAGGCGAAGCCCTAGGGAGAACGCGCAATTTGGAAGTCATCAAGTTTCTATGGAAGCATGTCTTGTGCCGCTTCAGAATCCCGAAGGAAATACGAACAGACAACGAACGATAATTCGACAGCGAAAGGATGCAGGCCTTTTGCGACACTTATGGGATAAGGCTGGTGTTCTCAACACCACGATACCCCCAAGCAAACGGCTTAGCGGAGTCAACCAACAAAACAATAATGGCAACATTGAAAAAGAAACTAAGTCCACACGGGTCCAGGTGGGTAGAAGAACTCCCTGCAGTTCTCTGGTCCTACCGGACCACTCCGAGGACCGCCACTGGCGCCACCCCATTCTCACTCGCGTACGGAGTCGAGGCCGTGGCGCCCGTCGAGATCAACGCACGCAACCAAAGGGTAGAATTCGCAGACGAGACAAGGAATGCAAACCTACTCGAAAAAAATCTCGAACTATTAGACGAGATACGCGAAGACGCTGCGATTAAAGCCTCTCAGCGACGACTCCAAGTCGAAAGATTCTACAATAAAAAACTGAAACTCAGAAGCTTCCAAGAAGGAGACCTAGTCCTAAGGAGAGTATTCCAAAACACGAAAGAGACCGGAGCCGGAAAGCTTGGCCCTAACTGGGAAGGCCCCTACAAGGTATCTAAAGTAGTAGGGCACGGGGCTTACCAGCTCGAGACGCCAGAAGGGAAAGGATTACAAAACAGTTGGAACATCAAGCATTTGAAAAAATACTATCATTAGTATACAAATACGCATATTCTTATCCTACCTTTTCTTTTCATTTCCCTTTTATTACTATTCACAACACCTTTACTAACTTGAGCGTCGGAGGGGCGATGCCCAACCTGACCCCATATCGCCTATTTCGCAGCTAAGTAAAGGGCTCGATGTCGACGAGTTAACCTGTTCGGCACCGACCCCCTAGGCTCCTCTAAGTTGAGCCGACTGCTCAAACAGAGAAGCCACAATTCGATAAACAAGAATCAAAATACGAAACTGGCGTACACGAATGTTGACAAAAGCAATTCGATGCAAAGGATACTCAAACACAGTAGATATTCAAATTGGAAGCAACAGAACAGACAGCAGTGTAAATGTACATCAAAAGGAACTACAAGTCTAGATTACAGATTGAATAAAAAAATAGCTACTCTCCGACGGCAACATCCTCTTCAGTTTTCTTCTGGCCTTCCACACCTCCGTCTTCATTGATAAAGCTGTCAGCCTCCTCCTCCTCAGCACTCCTCTCCACCTCAGGAATGGGCTCGAGGCGGTTTGAATCTTTTCCACATCGAGCATCTCGGCATCGAGGTTCTGCCCCTCGATGACGGCGGGCGGGGAAGCCGGAGGCGTAGGAGGGCGCGTAATCATGTCCAGGTCGAACTCCGGACACCTCCACCAACGACGGCGCAGATGGACCCCTTGACCATGTCCACCAATAGGTCAAAAGTCGATTTGAAGTCCGGGTTCGCCACAACCTCCTGGTAATCGACCCCTTGCCCTCTCTTCAACGCCTCCACCTCTGCCTCGTGCGCCTTTTGCTCTTTAAGTCTGTCCTCTTGGACCTTATGGAACCGCCTCTTGTAGGACTCGAGCTCCGCCTCGGTCTTCTGCTTCTCGGCCTCGAACCTCGCAGCCGAGGCCCTTAATTCTTCCTCAAGGCCCTTACACCGACGAGCCAGCTCCTGCCTGTCCTTCCGAAGATCGTCAAACTTCTCCTTCAGTTTTTGGCCCTCGAGCTTCGAGTCTTTCAACTCTTCAGAAACCGAAGCAAGTTTGTTGGCCAGGTCGGCCCGCTTGTCCCTCTCAGTCTGCAACTCCTTTCGGGACCGACCTAACCCCTCGCTGGCCGAGTCCAGCGACTTGATGAGTTGCTCGGAATAGACGGCAAACCTCCGAGTAGTCTGCAAAGAATCAACAAGGACTAAGTTAGACAAGTGCATAATCAGGGTCAGAATCGCCTAGAAGCACGAAGACCTATACCTCCTGGAGGTCTTTCGCCATGGTGAAGTTCTCGAGGGCGTACTCACTATCATAATCCTCGGCTCGGAGCTCGCCGTCGAGCACCTTCTTCACATGGAGCGCGTATGCAGCCGTGGAAGAGGCGATACTCGTCGAACCCGAGCCGACGAGGACCAGGTCCAAACCCTTCGCTTGCCCAGTCGACCCCGATCGGGCCCGAGACTCGACGCTCATGTCCCGAGCCTTCTTCCTCCTCCTCTCATCCCTAACAGTCTTAGGAGGCAGCGTTGCAGCCCTCGGCGGCTGAACAGGAGGAATAGTTGCAGGAGTCGACACCGAGGCAACCACCTTACCGGCTTGCTCGACTATCACCGGTTCGTCGGTATGCGCCACCGGAGACACATACGAAGTCTCGACAGAGACCCTTTTGGACGAGGGGCCCTCGGCAGTAGGGGTCGACGATGAAACTTCCCGCTGGCGCTTCTGCGCCTTCATCGCCATCAGCAGATCTTTCGGGGTGAGGTTCGCCATGTCAGCGGGGATTATCTCCTTCTCACCTCGCTCGTTTACCCAATGCTCGGCGCCGATGCTCCTTTTCCCCTTAACGGACGCGAACCGTCGATCAGTCCTCGAGAAAGCAATGTCGATGCGTGCCTCCTCCTCTTCAGTAAGGACTGTCTGCCGATACCCTGCATAAAAGGAAAGGGAGTCAATTAGTAACCGACCCATCTATATGTCGAGGAGCATACTTCAGAAAATCACACTTGTAGGTACACCCCCTTCGGGTAGGCACTCCGGGTCAGAATGGTTCATTGACACCCATACCCATTGATTCTTCCAACCTGGAGTATTCTGTTTACAACCAGTGATCATCGCTTCGGCAAGCGAATCCCTCTTCGATAAATAATAGTAACCCACTTCGTACTTGGCCAACCTATACAAGTAATGCCACTCGCGGAGGGTCGGGTACCCTAGCCCGGGGTTAAAAAATAGGAGCAGAGTCCCTAGCATATGGCACCAGCTGATGGGTGCGAACTGGAAAGGAGCCAACCCATAAGAAAGTAGGACGGCTCGAAACCAAGCATGAAGGGGCCACCCTACCCCATACTTAAATACCGACAGGAAAAATGCCACCTCGTCGATGCGAGGGGGTCGACAACACCGCTCGTCAGGCCTCGGCAACATGTAAACCATCTTGTGGCACGCAACACCAACTGTACTCCTCGATACCGAGCCCTCAGTGGCGACATAAACGGCCGCTCGAACCGGATCATCGGGATTGATTTGATCCTTCTTGACGAATGACTTGTCGACCTGCAGAGGCACGAACGAGTCGCTACTCCTCTCGCTAGCCTCTGCAGTTCTCTCATCCTCCAATATCTCCTCGGGATCGAGATCATGGACAGCCTGCTCGGCATCGACCCGCTCCCTCTCGGAGCCCGTCGAGACCACCTCGTGGTGAGGAAACCCTCCAACCACAGACTCCTGGGTACCCGACAAAGAAGATGGCTCTTCCCAAATCTCAACCGGCGAATTCGCCATGAAGACTGTTGTTGGTCCCGGTTTATCAGGGTATAACTTGGCAGCGGAAAATGTGTTAGTTCGTTTCTTGCGCTCTGCTGGTTACTCAGCTGACTGGGACCTTGTCAGCTGGTAAGTCAACTGGCACTATGAGTACTCAGCTGACTGGCGACTGGCTGGTCAGCTGGTAGCTCAAGACTTAGAATATCTTAGCCTTGTTTGCACAGTTATATCAGTTTTCAGATATACACCAACACTTGAGTGCTGGGTTTCAAATCAGTATGAAAATGCAGAAAACTGATAAAGACAAAAGGATTTTTATAGTGGTTCGATCAACTGATCTACGTCCACTCTCCAGTCGACTCACTGGAAATTCACTATAAGAGCAATCAGGTACAAAGTTCCTACGATCTATCTCCAGCTGGTAGATGCCCCGTCTACCAGTCCACTGGATCAACCGCTCCCGGTCCTTGTCCTTCTTCAGCTCTCGTCAGATGGATGGAGTGCGAGCATGTCACTTCAACCTCCTCCTCTGACTGGTTGGGTGTTGAGTTCTCCCAAGAACGTGACTCCTTTACGGCAAACTGCCCGTAATAGCTCAAGAGCTGGCTGGCTCTAGAACTGCTGTGAACTTCCTCAGAGAGAGAAAGAGCACCAAAGAGATCTGTAACTTACAAGCTGGAAGCTTGAAGTCTCATGTTTGAATAAATCAACACACGGAAAGCCTTTAGAGAGGCCTCGAAAGTTGTATGCTTTTACTTGCTTGAGCGTAATAAATTTCAGTCTTTCGGTAGGTGAAGAGTCGGCCAAGAACATTGAATGTTGATGGATCCCAGGTATTTATAGCCGAGGGATCCCATTCAAATATTCTAGCCGTTTGGACACATCCGGAAAAGTCTCTGTCCTCGCATGTCCTTCTGACGGCGGCAGGTAGGAATTTCCGGAAAGCGCCATGCTTTTGTCCACTTTATCTGACACAGATCTCTTTGTGTCAGAACGGCTCTATTCGTCAGTACAAGGAATCGGAACTGGTGTCTTGAACTGATAGACTTTAAGGTATCCTTCCTTAAAGTCATACTTTGTCAGTTTATTCCTCAGACGAATCTTCTTTTTGTCTCAAAGATACTGGGAGAGTGAATCTTGAATTCTGCTGGTAACATCCGACTGGTAGATCATTCTGGTGATCTAGTGCTGGCAGTCTCTGCTGGTGACTTTCCTTAGCACAATCAAGGTCTACCAATTCGTCTGATGTTATCTCTTGAAATCTCCCGTGACTGGTGGCTTCACCGCTGGTGAATAGTGTCAGCCAGAACACATATTCTGCTGGTGAACAGTGACCAGTCAATAGCTCTACTCCATGCTGATGAACAGTGTCAGCATGAGTCTTTGTCAGTCGCTTTTGCTGGTGAGACTTCTCTCA
Organism: Plectranthus barbatus; assembly: GCA_026898455.1. Taxonomy (NCBI): domain Eukaryota; kingdom Viridiplantae; phylum Streptophyta; class Magnoliopsida; order Lamiales; family Lamiaceae; genus Plectranthus; species Plectranthus barbatus. The sequence goes on along the minus strand of JAPKLW010001077.1, from coordinate 89,110 downwards.
ACTGGTAAGCACATCTCATGCTGGTGAACAGTAGCCAGCATGAGTCTTGATCAGCTACGACTTACAACTCAAAAGACCTAAACAGGACTTTACATTTGAGACTAGAGCTATTCTAGAGACAAACTGACGCTGGTTGGACTTAGGATTTGATCCACCAAAACACTTAAACACCAAATCAAAGATCTAAGCTATCAACTGGGGAAGGGAAACTTAGATAATTTTCCCAACAACTGTAACTATGCAAAACCCAAGAAAATTGGCAAAGAAGGAGGCCCCCCTCAAATCAAGAAAATGCAAAACAGAAACCGGAAAATACGCACACAAGAAACGATAAGGAGAGGACCTCTAAACCAACACCTAGCGCAAAATCAGACGTAACCGACCCGCTCATGCAATTCAACGAAACACGAATTCGCGCAATCAAAAGAAAACATAAGAAGTGCTACATAGCGCAACAGTGAACGCAGGGAAAACCAACACAAATTACGATCAAACGCAGTAATAACACGCACACATACACGCATCAATAGAAACACCAAACGATCAACATCGATACGTCCCAGTCGCCAAACTCTAATTCATGTCCAACCATGAGCATTTACCCACAGACCCAACCGAATGCGCACAACAAATCGATGTAAAGAAGAAAAAACAGCGAAGGATGTCGAGTGTTACCTATCTAATGCGGAAGTAGAGAGGGGAGAAAGCACGAACACCGTCGCCGGAATAATCGCCGGAAAGGGAATGCGCCGCTATCGCCGGAACAGTGGTAGACGAGAGAAGACTGGGAATTCCGTAAAAACTCAAAAGTGCAAAGTGACGAAGTAGGTAGAAAATTGCATATATATATGAATTTGAAAGAGAAATCGTTCACGTCCAGAATCAACCCCGAAGTTGATCGAAATTACAAACATGCCACTCTGAAGGCGGCAAAGTCAAAATATGAGCCTCGAAAACGAAGCGCCCCACGCCTCGGCCTCGAGGCACTTAACTCCTCTTCATCGACCTGTCCAGAGGAGCCCTGAGCGGCAACGCTCCCCGACGGGGAGAACTATAACGCGATCGACACCCTCTACGGGAACGTGAGGCCTCCCCATGTGAACTCACCAGGTGTCCTACGATCCGCTATAACTCACCCCGCTAGCGCTCTACGGAGCCAAAACAGAGTGCACGCACGAGAGCCCCGCTCCGTGCAAGAGAACATTCCCCGGAATAGTTCTAACCCGCGTGACCCCCGAACTCACGCCTTAAGGCCTCGCCGTCGAGGACCAAAGCACTTCCATGTCGAGGAGCCAAGCGGGTCGACATAGAGGCGCTCAGGAAGAGAAACCCTAGCTTGCTGGCGGAGCCCGAGCGTTGGAACCCTAACCACCTCCGAAAAACTCACAGCCGCTCCGACATTCACGGCGAGCCGTTGCTGCTCGGCGCCTAGGGTTAGCTGCTGCCTGCCAGCCCCTATCCTGTCTATAAATAGGGCCTGAAGGCTCATTTTTTAGGATCATTCTCTCATAGCAAGAACAAGCCGAAACTCTGTCAAAATCATTACATATTCCGTCTCTCATTTATCTAAAAGAAACGTCCTTTATTCTGTTCATTGCTTTTCCCAATTTATTTCCTTTAATCTGCCGTTATTATTTGCTTTGCCTGTATGAAGTTCTAAGGGCTCCTTTTCTCGTGAAATCGAACCTCAACAATAATGATTTATTAGGTTGGTGGATGTTGGAAATTTCGAAATACACCGTTTGGTTGAAAGAAATGAAAATGTATGAATGAGAATGATACTCAAATATTATGAAATTACAAACCCTCCAAAATAGTGGATTTCATTCTCATTTATCATTCGCAAATCTCAATAACAAATTATTTATTTCTTATTTTTTTATTATCTTATGTTATTTTATAATTAATTTTTTATTTATTCTATTATTATTTTAAATATCCACTATTTTTAATAATGATCATATTAACCAAAACCATTATAATATTATTATTTTTATTTTAAAATATTATATTATTATAATATTAAATATATTTATAATTATATATTGTTGTTATAAAATATTAAATAAAGACTTATTTTATGATTGAAAAATATTAATATATTACAATAAATAAATTTTATACAAATACAAAAATTGTAATTTGTAAATGAAAAATACATTTAGGCTTTTATTAGAGTTTTTTAATGTGCACGGTCTCTTAGAATTTTGGAGGGAATTGACCGGAACTTCTTTAGTATATTATATAGATATATAGATATAGATATAGATGAGTGAAATGTCACTTAACGCCAGGATCATGTATCATTATTATTAATTGAATAAATAAATAATTAAATATAAATTTAATTAAAGTGAATTATGTCACGGTTAAGCCATAGTTATGTTCCATTTAAAAATTTAATTTATTTGAGTGAATTAAAAAAGTGTGGCATGCAACCAATTATGACTAAATTAATCAACTAAATTAACAATAAAATGTAAACGTTAAAGTAAATTGAAACTAAATGGTGAGTTATATCTTCGCTAATCCATGTTATCAGAAAATAAATGTTTAAACTTAATTTATTTAAAGTAATTAAAAGGTTAAGTGTGGAGTAACCAAGTTATGACGATGTCTCATTATTAATTACTAAAACATAAAATTTAAATAATTTTAAGAAAATTAAAATATTTTAAAAATCAACTATTAAGCCACACTAAATAATGATAAATTAATATAGAAATGTTTATTTAAAGTAATTCCAAATGAATGATTGAAACCAATCTAGAGGATTAAAAAGGTACATTACTATATCTTGGGCATATGATAAATGCTTTTAAAAACTGGGTATTTATACTTTTTCAAAATAGGTATTCTCGAAACTATACCTTTTTTTATAGTAGTTTTTATTAAATATTTTATGTATGATTCCTTATAAAAATATTAAATGTTTTATTCCTTTTTACTAAAGTAAATAAGAATGATAAATATTCTTTAGTTTATTATAAAGCAAACAAGTTATTAAATATTTAATTTATAATTCTTTTTTATAAATATATTAAATGCTTTATTCCTCTTTTAACTAAAGTATATAAGATTGATAAATATTATTTAATCTATTAATATGTTAAAACAAACATGTTCACTACAATTACACTATGCAACTTTTATGCCAAAAAAATATCACAATGCAGTAACACCAACTCTATTTTTCTTTTATTATTTTTTATGTTCGTTTCATTTCGCATGCATAAATAATAATTTCAATAAATCATAATTGAGTCACATTTTTTATATCATATTTTTATAAAATTATTCATTTACTACGATATTATTTTATGGGTTAATATTGCAAATTAAAGCATTTTTGTAAATCTTGTGCATCTTCTTCTTTTTAATTATTATTAAACTTACGTAAATATATATTTGGATGAACCATTTTGAGAATAATTTATACTATAACTATATTAATATATAATATGAATAAATAAATTTACATATAATTTTTAGCAAATAGGAGTACTAAATATATAATTTTATTAATTATATTTGTATATCTTAAAATAAGATAATAAAGATATTTAATTAACTATTGTGCAACACAATGGTCTAAATTTAGTACATCAATGTTAGAATATACTTATTAATTGAGCATTAATTTAATTTTCCGCAACATAAAATCCCAAAACCAAATAAAAATAAAATTAATAATAAAACATATATACAATATATCATCAAATTTCGGTTATCTACAGACTACAATATATCATCAAATTAATTTTGTTAATCACGAATATGATACATTTTCATCAACTAATTGAATATTGCAACAGCAATAAAAAAAAAAAAAAAAACTATAACTGCACCATTATAAAATATGATTGAACCCTGAGTTATGATATCATTGCCAGTTCAGTTTCACTTTACACGAGAGAGAGAGAGAGAGAGAGAGAGAGAGAGAGAGAGAGAGAGAGAG
>JAPKLW010001077.1:73123-85142 GCA_026898455.1 Plectranthus barbatus | reverse complement strand
GAGAGAGAGAGAGAGAGAGAGAGAGAGAGAGAGAGAGAGAGAGAGAGCTGATATGTGAATTAGTCCTGCGAAAGAACCAAATGGGATAAATGGCAAACCAGCGGAACCATGAGTTTGAAAATGCAGTCGAGCTTTATCAAGACCGTTGTCGTCGTCGGCTCGACTTGTTTCGCCTCTTGGAATTGCCTGATGATAGCTGATTTGATTCAACAGGCAAAACAGTTCCCCCCACAAAGCTATCGGAGTCTCCCATGCTTGTAGCCATTTTCTGGGCTTCAACATATACTTTTATGTCTCTTATCTGCAATATTATGACACATTAGTTTAATGTAGGACTGAGTATATTGGATATAGTCAAGCACAATATGACCATGATGCACATACCTGTTCTTGTAGGTCCAAAATCTGGTCATCCTTCGACTTGAGACGCAATTGTTCCCTAGTGAAATGAAGTTTTGACAGAGAGAAGCATGTCAGAGGAACATATCTGTGCGACTAAACACAAGTTCAAGAGCTGGGAAACAGGCAAAAGATATGCAGGTGGAGAAAGTTATCTCACCTTTCTTCAATTTCCTTAAACTTATTCTGCAGGACTAGTTGTTTCTTCATAAGCTCGTGATTCCTCTAAGGCAATGACAAAAGGACGAGATTAGGCAATATTCACAACGAAACGGACTAGGAAGAAACCAAAAGCTTAAAATGAAGTTACATTTGCAACGGCTCTCTTCTCATTAGCACATTTTTCCCATTTGTATTCAAGTTCAAGCGTTTTTGAAAATATAGCCTTGTCCACGGCTGTCTTTATTGAGATCTCCTTCCCACTTTTGGCTTCAGCAAGCAATGTTTCGTATAGCTGGCGCACAACAATAGGTAATATGGTGAGTAAATAAAAACTGCAACTTGATTTGCACCTCTATCTTCTTTGTGAATTAAAACACTTCACCGGATTGAAATCCATTTCTAGTACAAACATAAAATTGGACTACAGAATTTCGAGCACAGACAATCCGGTGATCTTTGACTCAAACTATAAAGAAGGGGGCAAAGAAATGGAAATCAGAAGTAGCAAAAAATTTGAAGTAAAAAGATGATAATTTTTACAGACCTGCCTCTGCTCATCCAGCTGACCTGCAAGGAGACGGTTGTACTCATCCAGAATCTATTTCCCCAGAAAAAAAAAAAAAATCAAATATCTGAAAAGAGATGATGTGATGTTAAAACTCCAGTTGAATCTAAAGGACTAATCAAGCTTATGCTGCTTGCTAGATGTTGTACCTCGTTCTAAATAACTAAGAGCTACCTCACTTGAACTAGAAGGAGAACCCAACGTTTATAGCTTGAATCAAACTTAAATTATGAAAAGCTTCATTTAAGGAGGACGAGAAGTACCCCTTCAATTTTGCTGCTGAAAAGAGCACCATCCAATCCTTCATCTTCACCATACCCACATGTTCCACATTCTTCAACCGAACTGCACCGTGAATTTACGGCAACTGATTTTGCATCGGTTTTTGACTGATTCAATCGATGAACATATCTATCTCCTACATAATCCCAGATTTGCTGCTTTTCCAGATCAAGAGAGAAGCGGTGGTGCTTATCACTCCAGTGCCCACTAGCATGACCTTTTTCATATCTGTAAAAATGCAATTTAGTCAGTTAATTTGGCAAACGACACATAAAAGAAAGACCGAGACAAACCACATGCTTAGAGAGATTAAGGGGCCTTCAAAATGAACATTCTGAAACCCAAAACCAATTACCTTCCACACCCAACAAAACCACAGATCAAACAGATCCAAAGGTTTTTGAAAGTTCCACACATAGCACAAGCTGGTTTTTCATCTGGTCCCTGACAGAGTTGGCAAACCTCTGAAGAGAGAAGAGGCAAGAAGAATTAATAGATCATGAGCTTTGGGGATAAGACATATTGAAGTAAATACATAATAACTGAAAAGCAACATATTGATTCACCAAAGACCATTACAGTTGACTGATATATGTAATTTAGTATGCATATTTAATACCACACACATACATATGAAATAGGTTCATGTAAGATTCAGAGTTTCCATTATGAGTATAATATACAGAGGTCTGCAACTAATTATATATCTATGCCTACATGCACGAGAGACCACAAATTCACTTTCCTACTTCATGAAATGTAAGTAATAAAATAGTGACATTTCTCAAGTGAAATGAAGTAGGCCCTTCATCAACTTAGGGCTAGATACTTCGAGTAGGTTGATGTGAACATTCCCAGCAGAAAACTCAATACAAAGCACTCTTGAGAAGATGGATGGTTAGATGTGAGAACTATTTGCTAAATGCAAATATTCTTCTTAGCAAGTGAGCATGAGAAAATACAAAAAAAAAAAAAAAAAAAAAAAACAAAAATTACATTAGTGAAAATGGTGAATAACTAACCGGGCAAGACAAGTATGTCCACTTCGAGACGCAAGAACAATGAAAAGAATGGTCACACAACGTGCTCTGTATTCCACTAGTATCTGGGTCCAATCTCTCTAATATTTTCATTAAAAGAGAATACATCAAAATGAGAGAATGCCATGCCCACAGACTATAGACTAACAGTCCAACACCAAAGGCATCCGTATATGCCCGTGGACTAAACAACACATTCACTCTCATCCACTCATTAGGCTAGAAAAGTGACTGACCGAGACAAACAGGACAGGAGGGCAACTCCGTATAACCAGCCGGAGGTATACTGGCAATTTCTGCAGAGTCAGTGTTCTCCACTGATTGAGCAAAATATATATGGCAAACCTCAACCTGGAAATATTATCATCACCCAAAATTAGGAAGTGAAAGAAAGTGCTGCAGAAACGGAAAACAGTGACGATGTTAGGTGTATGAACACATTTTGTGGTTAATACCTCAGTTGGCTTGAATCTTTTGCCATTGTAACTACAATAGAACCCATCAGCTGACAACTGGTTTTCTAATCTGATCAGAACGCTATACCTATCCTCCATGGCATCGTTTCTAGCAGAAACAAAAAAGCATACCAGACAGTAAAAACAAGTCAACAAATCTATTAATCAAACCAAATATCACTCAATTTTAAACCAGCTACAATCACATAGTAATAGAATACATCGATCAGCTATCATATATAACTCCTGTTACTGATTGCATTAAACAAACAATTTATGGACTAGTCTATATGCACGCAATTGCAAGTTCACCAGCATCTACAGGACCTCCTATTTGCTCCGCGATCAAATTACGCACCTTAAAAAGAGGATATCATCGAAGTGAGAGACCTCTTTTCCACAGAAGAGGAGGAATTCGTCCGCGGACAAATAATTGGGGACGGCGACAACGAAGACGAGGGTGGTCCGGGCGTATACACTGGCGACGGTGATGGCCGGGGCGGAGGCAGACGGCAGCTGATGGAAGAGGTGTGCAACGCCCATCAGTTGGGAAGGCCTCGGTCCATTACTCGGGTGGGCGGCGGTCAAGGCGGTGTGGAGCGGCTGAGGAAAATCGACGGTGTGGATTTTGAGAGCAAACATTTTCTTGGAATTCTTGCGATTTGGTGAATGTTTGAAGATTCAGATGAGAATATGAGATGACGATCGTTCACTGCTGAGAAGATATGAACGAATCGTCTTCAATTTTCCATTTTTAGATTTTTAAATTGTTTTTCTGGTTTTCGTAAAAGAAAATGAAAATAAAAAATTACGAGGGACCAAATCGACATGAAATGAATGTTTCAGGGAGATAAGTGTCAGATCATATAAATTGTTTTTTTTGTACAAAAACATAATAATTATATCATCGCAGGTTCGCCACAGAGAAAGGGACTGTGTGTCGCTTTGACGGTGTGAGGGGGATAGAGAGTGAGGGTGCGATGGAGGGCGACGTTGAGATGGCGGCGGCGGGGGAGGAGGACAGAGCTGCCGTTGTATGTGATATCAGCTTTCTCTAACTCTTTTTTCTCTTTTGTTGGTTTATCTGCAATTTCGTTCAACGAAACCCTAACTTTGTGTTCCGATTATAACATGTGATTTCGCATGTTTTAAGGAGCTGGACGATATGAAGAAGAGATTGAAGGAGATGGAGGATGAGGCTGCCGCTCTTCGGGAAATGCAGGCGAAAGTCGAGCAAGAAATGGGGGCCGTTCAAGGTTTGCCCTTTTTCCTCTACAAGCATTTGCATTATCTTTAGTACGTCTATTAGAGATATAGATATTTTTTCTCCGATTTCCACACGTGAAAGATCAAAGACGTGGTGATTGGTTATTTCATGTATTTACACTATGAGCCATGGTAGGTTCTCCTTGTGGAAATGTGAATGTATGCTCTTATTCCTATCTGGGTAATCTTCTGGATATTTGTTTATGAAGGAATGGATTAGGTTAAATCTTCCACATTAATGGGAGAGTGGCTAACATATGAGAGTTTTCCTTCTCTTTGGAGCTGGTTGGTTTCGTGAGGGAGAATTAGACCCCAATATCCAATCCTAGTATGATATAAGAGCCAGTCCAGTTGTTCAATGATGGGTGCCTCTGTTATCAATTGTAATGAGCTGTTTGTGACATTGGCTTAAGATAGTTGCATTAGCCACTATATGGGTTGAGAGTTTTCCTCCCCCTTACAATTCTGGTAATAAGGAAACAGTGGGCCCCAATATCCAATTCTAATAGATTTCTTGCAAAGTGATTATAGGAAGGATTGATTCTGCTATTTGGTAGTTGTCTGGATGGCAATATTTTTTTGGTGATTAGACAACAGAACTGTAGCTACTTTACATTACTACTGCAATCGATAGGAATGAGTGAGCTATTAAGCTGTAAGATGCGATTGCTCCCGTTTTCTAGTTGCGGTGATATAACATGTTAGCTGTTGAATCCATAAAAAGATAGTCCAGCCAGGAAAGTCTTTTATGCTTGTAATTAATAAATACTCCCTCCGTCCCATCATATTAGGGACGAAGGAGAATGCACAAAAACCAAGAATTGTTATTGGGATAGAATTAATATTTTATTGGTGAGTGTGAGAAAGTTTGTTTTTTAGGAAATGAGACTAATAAATTAGACGGACCGATAAAGAATATGAGACTAATATGACGGGACGGAGGGAGTAATAGTTTAGGAATTGCGATTTATTATAATTAAAACTATTTGTGTACATTTTATTGAGGTTTGCTTACAAGATACTCCCTCCGTCCCATGTAATTAGTCCCATTTGGTTTTGGCACGATAACCAATGTTAGTGAGTGTAGTGAAATTAATATTTTATTGATGAGTGTAAAAAAGTTTGCCATTTTAGGAAATGGGACAATTAGATGGGACGGACAAAAAAGGCAAATGGGACTAATTTCGTGGGACGGAGGGAGTATATTTATGTTCTGTTATCTAATATCAGGTTCTATTTTATTATGAAAAGGAAGTTGATTCACCCTAGTGGTATTCTTATTCATGGAAAGCTTTTGATTGGAAATACTCATTTTGCACATTAACAGAAATGGCTGTACTCTTCAAGAGAATAATTTTGTTGGTGTGTATTTATCGGTACCTAGTTGGTACGTAATATTCACCGTTTCTGTCTCCAATGTAAGACAGACTAGTTTGTTGGAGCAGCACATCATACCTGCAGTTTTTCTTTCCTTTATTTTGGTTGTAATGATAGTGGGTATAGATTGTCACATGATTTTCTAGATAAGATTGTGGTCGCAGGGATTTTCCTGAACAACTGCCATCAATAGTTCACTGTAATGCTGTGAGCCAGTTATTCACGTATGCCTGATTTATAATGGTATGTACTTTTTTATTGCTGCAGATCCTGCTGCAGCTGCAGCTAGTCAGATTAATAGGGAAGAAGTGGATGCTCGATCAGTCTTTGTTGGCAATGTGAGGCTTCTTTGTTTATGAGTTGCATCTGTGGGAATCCTCCATAGTCTCAACTAGCCTATGACTGGAATACTGTGATATCTTCAGTGAATTGAAGTTATTATTTATGTCTTACTGAGGAAATAACAAGTATTTGTTATGCTAGTCAGACTCAGTGTGACGTTTTGCTTGTATGTGGGAGCATGCATTTTATTTTTAAAATTTTAACTGTTCACTTTGTGCGTATTTATGTGCTTTGCTTGTATCTGTTTCTGTAGTCCTAAAAACAATCCTTCTATCTTTGATTCTGTATACAGTTCTGAATATCTTTTATTGTGCTTCTTATTGTCATTGTGTTTGAGCGTTTGGTGGAGTTATACTTTCACCTTCACTGCTCTCGCCACTAAACACTATGGATTGCCTCATAGACCCATACTTTGTATGATATTGGCATATGACCAAATTTATTGTTGTCTATTCAGTCGAGTCGTCCCATTAAAACTTGGCGGACTTGGTATTTATGGAAGCTGTAAGTATATTGTACTGAAAAAATATTAAAATAAGCATTATATAAGTCTGCATAGGGTGGTTTGATGCCTTTTTTTCTTGAACAATTGTATCTCACAGTGGTGTTTTCTTTTAAGGTGGATTATTCATGTACCCCGGAGGAAGTGCAGCAGCATTTTCAGTCTTGTGGGACTGTGAACAGAGTGACAATTAGGACGAACAAGTATGGGCAACCAAAGGGGTATGCATATGTTGAGTTCCTTGAAACGGAAGCTGTTGAACAGGCTATTCTTTTGAATGAATCCGAACTTCATGGTCGCCAGTTGAAGGTCGAGCACCTCCTTTGACACATAAAAACATTTGCATAGTTTCTGTTTCAAGCCTGCTTATTTTTCTTAGTTGTTAAAGAATCCTTGTGAACACATTGTCCCTTCAGGTATCAGCCAAGAGGACCAACGTTCCTGGAATGAAACAGTTCCGACCTCGGCGCTCCAATCCCCATATGGGCTATCGATCTAGGGCGCTGTTCATGGCTGCTCCTTATGTATATTCTCCTTACGGATATGGGTATGGATCATTCTCTTTGCATCTTCGGTGGCTATGTATATGTATGTATGGCCTATACTTTTTCACAATCCACTCCATTTTGCAGGAAAGTCCCCAGGTTTAGGGTACCAATGAGATACAGTCCTTACTTCTGATCCTCAGATTCTCAAAAACTCACACTCCTGGAGTGTGTAGTTGGCATTTGCATGCCTTTTGTCTCTCTTTCTTTCTATGTGATGTGATCAGCAAGGAAAATGAAGCTTTTTGAGTAATCAAACATTGCTTTTATGTTTGTTGTTACAAATCATAATGATTGTTTTTTTTTTTTGCTTCCCCTCTGAAAAGATGTGTATTACATCTATGCCCAGAATTAAGGTTTTCATTCTCCTTGTGTTTGTTTCATAACTTTGCTTACAGATACCCCCTCTCTCTCTCTCTCTCATCACAAGAATGAGTAAGTTGGAAAATTAAGTTTATTGACGAACAAATCTGTAAAGAAACGAACAACAAATCAGATGTGGCAGGAAGTTAGGTACACCTACCCACTAACCTAACCAACAATTTGAAATAATTTTATCTGGATGTGAACAAATTTCTTCGGGTATGCTCAAAATTATGGTTAATGTTGAATGCCGGTTTAGAACTATCACGATGTTTAGTGAATTATGAGATGTCATGTCATGTGTGTTTAGGGCATATTCCATGCTATGACCATTGTTTTATATAATTTCTTACTCATTGCATTGACCTACGATTTTTTTTTCTCTACTTTCTGAGAATAAATTAAAAACTCTGACATAGTTATTCACAACATCTTTATACACATAATGTATAATAATGTTAAATTAAAAAATTAATATTTTATTAATAAATGTATATTAACTTTTTATTTAAAGTTAAAAGACAATTAAACAACATCTTTATACACATAATGTATAATAATGTTAAATTAAAAAATTAATATTTTATTAGTAAATATATATTAACTTTTTATTTAAAGTAAAAAGATAATTAAATGGGACGGAGGAACAATTAAAATGGGATCGATTGAGTAAATTTTAATAAGTGTATTTAATTGTTGGTTTTTTTAGAAATATGAGTTAATAATTTGTTGGCAACGAAAACGATATAATATAAAATCTCACTCCCACAGCCATTTTCTGCCCTCCACTCTCAGCCATACTCCATCCCCGACTGCGTCATCACCCCCTACCCAATTTTCCATTCTTTCTCTCTCCTCTCTGTCGAGCAAAAAACATGCAGGCAAAAGCAATGGCCTCCATTGCCGCCGCCACACCCCGCCTGCCCAATCCTTTCCTCCACCCCAGCCCTAAACATGCACCTCCCATCAAACCCACCTCAATTCTGTCTCCCCCCACCGAACCCAGATCAAAGACCATCTCCGCCGTCCTATCGTCCAAGCCGTCGGCCGCCACCGCCGCTCCACCTTCTAAAAGTTGGAGTCTTGACAGCTGGAAATCCAAGAAAGCCTTCCAACTCCCAGAATACCCGGATAAGGATTCCCTCGAATCAGTCCTCGAGACTCTCGAGTCCTTTCCTCCGATCGTTTTCGCCGGTGAGGCGCGCAGCCTTGAGGAGCGTCTTGGTCAGGCGGCTCTTGGTAACGCCTTTCTTTTGCAAGGCGGCGATTGCGCGGAGAGTTTCAAAGAATTCAGCGCCAATAATATTAGGGATACCTTCAGGGTGCTGTTGCAGATGAGCGTTGTGCTTATGTTTGGTGGTCAGATGCCCGTTATTAAGGTAATTCACTTCTCTCCTTTCTTGATTTTTAGATGTTACCCCCACCACCACCAAAAAAAAAAATCTCTTTCTGTACATGCTACTTTCAGTGATGTGGATAAGGTAGAATCTTTTTTTTTTTTTTTTTTGAATAAGAAAAGGTGGAATCTTTTTTATTTATGTGCAGTTTGTTCGATAGTGTACCCGTTTTGTTTCACGAGGTTCAGCAGTGACAGAACCTCTCTTATATTGTCATGTGTTTATTTTAGCGTAGCATCATTAATTCGCGTGTTGAGGATTCCCTGTGTATGGTGATGATAATATTCATATAAATATAAGCTTCGATATAGTCACTTAGGCTTCTAGTGATTCTTGTTCCAAGGCATTTGTGATGAAATGCCGTGGTTGATATAGGAAGCATTGGCCAAAGTTTTCCTTTCTTTTTTCCTTTTTTTGTTGATACTGTACAAATCTGGTGATACTAAAGCATCTTTTAGTTGATGTTGGATTGCATTTTGCTAATTAGATGAAAATTTAACTAAACTTGAAGTTCTGGTGTTTACTCATGAGCCATGGCCAATGTGATTGCTTGTGGTAGGCAAATTCTAGTTTAGGAAACCGATAAAACTGTTTTCTTGTGTTTCTGAAGTGGTAAGATTGAGAGGAAAGCTGTTCATACCCACGTTCTCATTACTTGAGAAATTTACTCATTGAGTTGTCCTTGGAAGGTTGTTTACTAATAACATTTATATGCTCATGTATGGTTTGGTTCTTTCTACGGCATTCGTTGGTATCATTGCAAACTGCAAACCATTAAGAAATGAAGTAGGTATTGATCAGATGAATTTGATGTCTTGGAATTGTTCTTGTTAGGTCGGAAGAATGGCAGGGCAATTTGCTAAGCCAAGATCTGATTCATTTGAGGAGAAGGATGGTGTGAAGCTGCCAAGTTACCGTGGGGATAATGTTAATGGGGATGCTTTTGATTTGAAATCACGAGTTCCAGATCCGGAGAGAATGATTAAAGCTTATACACAATCCGTGGCTACACTTAACCTGCTCCGAGCATTTGCTACTGGGGGGTATGCTGCCATGCAGAGGGTCACCCAGTGGAACCTTGATTTTACGGAACACAGTGAGCAGGGTGATAGGTAGTTAATCTATTAACCTTTTGTTATTCAATTCATATTCTCGATCAATAAATATTAGAAGTCAACATAGATCTGGTGGACAAGGGCTATCTAAAACATGTTCTTTTTCTTATTCTAACAATTTTATTTCCAAGGATGAAGCTTTTATTCTTGATTCTTTAAAAAGGTACCGTGAATTGGCTAATCGGGTTGATGAAGCTCTTGGCTTCATGGCCTCCTGCGGTCTTACTGCTGACCACCCAGTCATGACAACTACTGAGTTCTGGACGTCACATGAGTGCTTACTTTTACCCTATGAACAAGCACTTACTCGAGAGGACTCGACTACTGGTCTGTATTATGACTGCTCTGCCCACATGCTTTGGGTTGGCGAAAGAACGAGGCAGTTAGATGGCGCCCATGTTGAGTTCTTGAGGGGAGTTTCGAACCCTCTGGGAATCAAGGTACATTACGCTGACTCACTAAGTATTCTTTGAATACTATTTTGTGTGTGGTCATGATTCATGAAGAGAAAATGCTGCAAATATGTGTGAATATTACTTGTTGAAGCTGCAGCTCAATCGATCCGATTCATTTTGGCTTGTGGTGCAGGTTAGTGATAAAATGGATCCAAATGAGCTGGTAAAACTCATTGATATCCTGAATCCTGATAATAAACCCGGAAGAATCACAGTGATTGCCAGAATGGGGGCAGAGAACATGAGAGTGAAGCTTCCGTATCTGATCAGAGCAGTTCGCCGAGCAAGCCAAATCGTCACTTGGGTCAGTGACCCTATGCATGGAAACACCATTAAAGCTCCTTGTGGGCTCAAGACTCGCTCCTTTGACGCAATCAGGGTACGTTACGTTCCACCTTCTGATTTTGAGATATTTCTTTCCTTATAAGCCAGTTTTGTAAGGATAAGTAGATTCTAACAAAGCAGTTGGCAGGCTGAGTTGAGGGCATTCTTCGACGTGCATGATCAAGAAGGAAGCTATCCGGGAGGCGTGCATTTGGAGATGACAGGTCAGAATGTGACGGAGTGCGTGGGAGGGTCGCGAACGATCACATACAATGATTTGAGCTCACGCTATCACACCCACTGCGATCCGAGGCTGAACGCTTCTCAGTCGCTGGAGCTGGCTTTCATTATTGCAGAGCGACTGAGGAAGAGAAGAATCAGATCGCAGCGAGTTCCATCTATCAGGCCCTGAAACAGGCATGCATTTGCTGCTTCATCATTATACTACCATCTGTTGTCTGCTGATACTGATATTGCTTTGAGTTATTATGAGTTTTTATCTGTCTGTGTTGGTCATGAGTTTTCTCTAATAAAATGTTGGTTGAGGTCCTTGTGGATACGCTACTCTTGCTCGTTTCGTACAGTATTCTTTCACTTGCGCTTTGCATGGTGATTTGAAGTTCAAGCAGATTAAATTAATTTGTCGATAATTAAGCGAATTTAAAAAATGATTGTGTATGTCAAAATATGAAAACAAATTCACATATTTCTACTCAGGATAAAGGATATAAAATGTCATCATTCATCAACAACATAAATCACTAGTTTACTACTAAGAAAATAAGGAACATCAAATATATCACAGCAGAAATGGCTGCTGCTTGTATTCACTGAATTGAAATCTCCCCCTACCACAATTATTGATAAAGAAATTAGAACATTGAAAACTAGAAATTCAGAAACACTTTTTACTTTTTCATGTAAATGTAAATGCAGATGACTTCTCGTAATTGTAACTAGTCATGTAAAAGTTGATTTTTTCATGATTTTCCTGTTTAAAAAATTTTTAAGGAAAAATTAAAGGGGCATTCATTACGAACCAATCATGAGAGCTGAGTGATTCTAGTCTTCTGGATATAAATAAATTCGATCTACACGTTAAATATAACCTAGAAAATTTAGATTATGAATTTTCCTTCATAGATCACAAAAATGATCTGATCCTCGCCTAGGACTTAGTGAATTAACAATAAATTATAGAAAGTGTACCTAAACAAAGATATTTCGATTGTTAAGAGAATGAAGAATGGTCCCTCATTTCCAGCAATATCAAAAGCAAATGAATAAGATGGACATTCATGGAAAGCAACTGTAGTCAGAATTTATTGGAAGAAAAGCTTCGTAAACTCTCCATTATACACATCTGTTATGACCCAAAAATGTGCAAGCCCATTTTGGAGTCCAATAAGACAAGAAGCCCAAAAAGAAGT
>JAPKLW010001077.1:62382-73113 GCA_026898455.1 Plectranthus barbatus | reverse complement strand
GCAAGCCCATTTTGGAGTCCAATAAGACAAGAAGCCCAAAAAGAAGTGTAAAGAAAATCATTGAAGGCAAGGATGTTCAGTAATGATTTCCGAGCTCGATCTCACAGTTGGCCGAGCTCAGTATTAGCCGAGCTACCCTTCGGATAGACTTCTCAACAGAGTTACTTCTCACAAACGGATTGGTACGTTCGAGCTAAGAGCTCGAATTACATTCTGAAGAGGTGTTAATTAAAACAGCTCAACGCACCGGATGCGGCCGTTCGGAACGTCAGTTCACTTGAAGAGTTGTACCTGTTAGCGAAAGGTTGTCTAGCTCGGTTGGATTCCTATAAATAGGATCCTCATTTATTGTAATAAAGACATGAAAACAAGCAATTAATACAGCAATAAAAGCAATTCAAATACTTTCAGCTCTACAATTACGGTTTACTCTTATTCATTTATTGCGCAATTACTATTCCGCAATACTTCAATTTAGTATTCTTATAAAAAAGTAATCTCCAAAATAAACGAGCATCAACAACATCTATAAGGTATCAAATAACCTGTGTATATGCACCAAACTATGTACAACAACAAAAAAACCTACACATGGAACGTTTCTGTGTCAAACTACCATGTATTTCCCTAGTAAGAGTGTAACTAATCATGGATAATCCAAGGATCACTTTGTTCAAAGGCAAGAGACATGAAAATGTCGTCATCCAGTAGACTGGAAACATCGATTAGATCCTCCTCGGCGTTCATCATGTCTACCATGTTGTCAGGGACCATATCTGAAACATCCTGCTGAAACAACATCCGAGTATAACAACTGGTATCATAAGAATGATAAATTTTATAAATCATAGAGAAAATTATGACTACCTTATTTTCACGGAGCCCTTCAGCAGCAGTAAGTAGTCTGCGGTACTGAGCTCGTCCATCTGGATATTGAGCCATGGACTCGACTCTAGCTAGTGCTTTTTGCATCCTTTCTTCAGTTTGTTTCCTACCTTCCTTTAGAACGTCATAATCATCTTCCTGTGGCGGCAAGCTGCCCTGCACATCGGGTTCTTTTCTGACTGCATCTGATCGGAACCCACGCAATCCGCTCCCTTTACGTCTCCAGCGTAAGATCACCTTCTCCAATATTCCAACTGACCAGATAATGGGCTTATATTTTTTCCTAGCTTGATGGCCTCTAACATGAGCCTTCAGCCAAAAACCAAAGGGCAGTCAGTGTTAACAAGGATTTTCGGTTACTAAAGTAGCATAGAGTTCTAAGTAAATATAATTATGAATACCATGCTTTCTTTTACCCTTGTTAGGTAGCTTAGTAAATGAAAAGACATGATCTATTCTAAGACTAAGATGGATGGAAACCTCTCACACCTCAAAGGATAAGAGAGAAGCAAATCACCTGTATTCTAACAATTTTTTGACGAATTAGAAGATATTCTTTTCTCTTCTTCCAACCGCGGTACTTCTTCTGAATGTGTAGAGCAGCAGCATTGACCATACCATCAGAATGACCAAGCCTCGATGATTTAGCAGCTAGAAGAGATGTAATATCTGGTTCAGAGACCTGCTCAATAAGTTTCTTCCTCTGAAATGACTGAACACGGAAGATTTGGTGAATGTGGGCTGCTGCTTGTGCCGCATTGCGCACTGCAGCAAGTGAATCCTTTAGTGAAAGTGTATCTGAAACATCTGCTTCAGTTTTTGGAACAGCTAAGCGTTCAGAAACGGTCTGTATCGGTTCAAATCCCGACGCTTCAGCAGTTCTACCATCATTTACTCTAAGAGTTGAGAGGTGTGATGTCAAGGAAGTCTCGGCAAGGAAGCCAGATATGCCCTTGTGTCCACTAGAAGAAGCCAGATCTGCAGGAGTTCTACCCAGTGGGAATTCAGCAGATGGATCCGTCAGTGCTCCAGGAGATGCACCTAGAGAAACAAGGACAGCAACTGTGTCCTCCCTGTTGAACAAGAAGAAAATGTGAAGAAAGGTAGCTAAAAATTTTGGTTATGTTTGCTGAGGGTCCGCGTGTCTGTTTCATTTAATGCACCTAAATCTACGTGAAACCCAGAACTACAACTTATCATTCTGCTGAAATATTTCCATATTAGATGGATGCTACTTTTGTACAATCCAGATACAGCTATGAATATTTCCAAAATCTTTCATGTCAAAATAAAAGGAAATATCAATTAACTAAAATGTCCAGAAGATTATGTTGAAAAGTAATGCAAAATCTAGAGTAATCAACATACTATTAGTTAGACGTAGAAGGCAATCACCATCAATAAAGAAAATGAAATGGCAAGTGCACCTATTTAGCAGAAGTTATGTTTTACCTGCCATAAAAAGCAGCCCAATGAAGTGCTGTCCAGCCATTCACATCACGGAAATCTATACTAACTCCTGACACTATTATTGGCTGAAGGGCCCAGTTAAAACCAAGGGCAGCAGCCAAGTGCAACACATTTTGACCACTCTCGTCAATCTTTGTAAGCCCCTTACCATCTTCAGCAGCCTGACTAAGAAGCCAAGAGTAAAACTTCTCTTTTAGATGCTTTTCAAGGAGTATTTCCCCAGTTTTCAGGTGTGACACATCATACTCCGAAAGTTCTGCCCCTTGGTCATCCTCACCCATCAGTGAAATTATTTCATTGGTTACACTTTGTCTTTTGAAGTCATTTCCAGCAGAGTTTATAGGACTTCCAATGGATTCCTGATGAAACATCAGATCAAATCTCTGATAGAGATGCATCACAATAGCACTATCTCCATTTGCATTTAGAGGCCCAATATTTTGGTCTGATCCAGTCCTATACTCAAATTCTCGTAATTCACTGCAAGCCAACCTGTTGGAACAAGTTATATAGAATGGGACAAGCCCAGGATTCTGCAGAGGAGCACAGCAACAAAGAATCCCATCTGCTACAACTTCTGCGCAAACCTCCATTTCTCCAAACATAATGGACCATTGACAGTTAGATAATTCATGTCTACTCTTAAGAAATCTTCCAGTAATGAGGACCTGGTTTACAAGAAAAGATAATTGTTAATAAAACATTGGGCATGCTAGGATGATGGATATGGAGCTGAGAAATCGGAACAGATGGTAATTGGTACAATTTCAATAATAGGATCATTGCTCGTGCTGTCATGCCTCCTCAGTGATGGGAGAGTGTAACCATTTCCGTCCACTATATTAACTTACCATTTTCAAATTTTTTCTTATTTTATGTCTTGTGATTGAAAGTGTGCCTTGATTCACGAGTATGACATACAAACTTGATAGTTAACTATGTTAAGCAGTCACTATATTAACTTACCATTTTCAATTTTTTCTTATTTTATGTCTTGTGATTGAAAGTGTGCCTTGATTCACGAGTATGACATACAAACTTGATAGTTAACTATGTTAAGCAGTCAAAGACATCATATAAAAGATGATAAGTGAAACCCGAGTACCTTGGTTTCCAAAGTTGAGTAAGCCCATTTCGGTGAAAAGTCTCTAATACTAAACAGCTGGTCCTGGGAAATTGAAGGATTCAGTGCGTGAGTATCCACTTGCAGTTGAGATGATATAGTAGGGTCGTACTCACTTCCCATAATAGTCCAAGATATTCCATTACTTGACTGCAAATCTAAATCATCAGCTTCTCCAAGTTCTTTTGCAATCCAACGGGAGAAGCTATCAACTTTCTTCAAGCTATCCTCTGTTTGCAACCCACTAATCAGAGGCTTTATCAGGTGATATGAGTAGTTTTCATTTCCTGTAGCTGCCATTCTATCCTCCGATTTCAAGTTCGTTGCATTTCCAGAATCTGTATCTGAGAGGAACATTTGTGGGTTTCTTTGCCCAGAAAGCTCTTTCTGATCAGGGTTTTCGCAAAATGACCCCACTTCGGTCCCTTTATGTGAAGGAATAGATTTATCATAAAGAAATTCATTAAGGACCTGCCAATTGGCCTGGGAAGGCAGAGAATATCGAGATTCTTGTCCGTAGGCAATCTCTCCTGTTAAAAGCAACAAAGGCAACTCCAATAAAAGATTGTGCAATTGCTTGAATTTCAATGCATCTTGTAATATATAACAATACCAGCAACAGGGTCCGGCTTAACTTCTTGCCATGATGTCAAGCCATCTGTGGCTTGAGCCCCATTTATAAGACTACTTCGGTCATTTATATTAATCCCCAAAAGTGATGAGTAATTCAGGGTTCCTTTGAAATAAAGATTAAAGAAAAAGAAGAAAATGAGAACAACTCCTGATTTGTTATTGTGGCATGAAAAGGATGAAAAGCAAATGAGAAAAATAAAAATAAATACCCGAGTCAAGAATTTGGTTATAAGAGCTAGATTGTGCAGAATGACTGTCATCAACCAATAGAGACTCTGCATGTGAATAAAGTCTAGAACTTGCTTGGTGACTGCTCTCTGAGGCGCCATATAAGAAGACAAGACATTTTACCATAAAGATCTGTATTCAAAAAGAGAGAGAGAGAGAGAGAGAGAGAGAGAGAGAGAAAGGAGAGGTACCTGATTCAACATCTTCGTATGCTGAAGTCAAGGTGCTGGTTGGGCTTGTTCCACGGAGACTGGAAGACAGTGAGCTGTCATTTTCTGAGCTTGAGACAACTCTATCACTGTTTCTAACATAGCTGAAGTTTGTCCTATTGCCCTGGAGAAGCTAAAAAGGGAAGAATTAAAATTTCATTGAAGATACATAATTTGCCTTCTTATTATCTGAGTTTAGCACCATCGTTTATTTAGACTAACCACCCTGCAAAACTAATTCAATTAAATAGTTCAAAAAATAGTAGGCAACCATTTTGCAGGATGCATTTAAAGTCAGGCAGTTTACAGATTATTTGAGCATTTGGAATTATGGTTTTGTACTTCAAATTTTACGACTTAAGTCAAAAGGATGGAGTGTCGTGTTGCTATTCATGGTCACAGCAATCGAGCAATAGAAATATCATTGATAAGAAAGTTCAAAATTGGACAGAACACTGCAACAAAACCATGTTGGACAATTATCTTTCAAAAAAACCAATCGAGTCTGACCTTCACTTCCAAATAGTGAACAAACACTATGTGCATGAGATCCCTGCATGATTAGAAAACTTGATAAGAATTAATTTTTGTTCTGAGTAGTTTAAGACTTCAATGACATATGCAGGAACACAGCTGGTTAATTGCGGAAATAAACACTACTCAAGCAACAGCATCCAGAAGTTTTGAAAGATTTTTAACATATGCATAAAAAAGATAATAAACAAAGTTCCGTGCAGCGGATATAAATTAAAAACAAAAGAATAAAAATGAATAAAAAATTAAGAAATACAAGGATAAATGGCAGGGATAATAGTTCAAGATTACAGCAGGATTTTAAATGAACTAGATCAAGAGTAGCATGACTGTAGTTTATCTTCATCTATGTCAATTCAGAGATGGTTTATCTAGCAGAACTTCAGTATCCCTCAAGACTGTAGTTTCAAAACCTCAAGGTTTGATTCCATTGTTCTACACAGACACACCACAGAAGTCTTGGATCATGTCAAAACATGATGATTAACAATGACATTAAACCAGTAGTTACTAGTTACAACTGAAATTAACATGGGACTGTAACCTTACAGAGAATAAATGAGATAATGTTAAACCAGATATGAGTTTGTAAGAATAATCAAGTGCTAAAGGGGCTAGAGAGGACCCTGGAATCACATAAACCATGAGATGCTGATAAAAATCGGTCAGATGTTGAATGGTCTACACTTACGACTCAAGCAACCAGTAGCTGCGCCTTTGAAGATTTTCATCATTCTCACCATGGGCATAATAACAATTCAGCATATCAACACTTCCAACCTGAAAATGTATTAAATAAGAATTCAGCCGGAAAACAAACCAGAGCAAGAAATATTTAAAAGCATGTTACTCTAAATTCTTTCTTGACAAGAACCATTTTACACCCACTTCATATAGATTAAGCCAATTTCATTAAATCTCAGGCTAAACTACAATGATCTTCTGAAACATGTAACGAGAAATGCTGATAGACACTAAGCATGTTTAATGTTACAGGCTTACAGTAATGAGTTTATGACTTGAGAGCGCTGGGCCACTGCAAATGAAAAATGCTCTGCGCAAAATGAATTAGCCTACATTTATCAGATAGAACACATCATTCCTTACGACCTACCTTCAGTTTCTCATGTGCTTCCTTGACAGTTTTCCCATCCCTTTTTTTTCTCCAGTTATGTCCATCTTTTCTGAAGTATCTCAAAACCTTACGATTGAAAAGAAAAACAGAGCCACCTGAAGAAAATCGTTCATCTTTTGAAATTGCTTTTAAGCCATATATTCTACATAATGCAGTACTAAAATGACCGTGATTGAAGCATATCCTTTAAGATAGACCAAAACTACAGTCAATAACACAAAGCCTATAACTCATCCAATTATTCCATGTACCAACATCATAACAGAGATATCTTATATGCCATATATAACATCACCATTATCCAGCACCTTGTATCTCCTTCAAATACATGATGCCTAAATGACTGATAACATTGAAAAACAAAGATAGAGTTCCATTTTAGCATTAACATAGATCCTTGATTATGTGGTGTCTGCTTCCCTCGGCAAGGTATATGGCAATTTTGTTTTGCCAGGTATTTTTACTTCATGTGCATGTGTAGAAAGAAAGTTTAGATTATCACGTAACCAACTCCCTAGTGATTGATTAGCTCACTAACTCTAAGTCTGTCTAAGAAGTGGCATAATACTGATTAGATGAAGACATACTAACTGGTTTGTATGGTGCCTCAGGGGAAATATGAAACTTTTCATAGTTTCTGAGAATTTCACAAATCTCAGCAGGTCTCAGCCAACGATTTTGGGCTTCTAATAGTATCTGCTTAATATCTGCAATTTGAACGAGAAAAATTAGCTATGCTATTCAACTATGAAATACATTACATATATTCAATAACGAGCATAATCTGACGTGATTAAAGCTGATAAATTGTTTCATGCATTAAAAGTATAAATGGAACAGAGAAGATGAAAGGATTCATAAAATTTTGTTTCTTCCTAGCTTTTCCATAGCAGCTACTACTATTGTTCTATTGAAAGAGAAGAAAAGAGAAGTAAATAAAGAGGATGTTGATTTCATTTGATACACTGGCATGCAGAGTAATTAATTAGATTAATAACAATATTACAAAAAAATTCCCACCCAAAGCAATTTCAAATTGATGTCCATGATAATCAGACCTACCTGTAAATATCCTCAAAGTATTATTCAAGCAGCAGGAAATTTATTTAGCAGTTTCCGTTATGCAATATATAAAGTCAACACTTAATAGTTCCTGATAATCTTAATACTAAGAATTTTCACCGGCTCAATAACTTCATGGAGCAGGCACATATGTGCAATAAGGGGAAACAACTACAATGCACACATCAATGAACATGAATAGCTTTAGAGGATGATTACAAGTTTGTCGAAATTTTGAAAACCCTATGAAAAATGAAGTTGTGAGAATCTACTTCTACATCTTTTGTTTTATTGCAGAAAAATAATACTCCGTAAATTCAACTTTCCAAAAAGAAAAGTTGCAGCCAAAAACCACTAGCAAGTTGTAAATCACAAAACACTAAGCAATAAAAAACAAAGGGAATTCCCTATTGACAACATCATAAATTGCGTGATACATATAAAAAACACCAATACAATTGGTAAATCAGATGCACTGCCTGCAGATTAGTAAAACAGGAGCAACACAAAAATATCAAATATTTGCACTTATAATGGATCATTTTAAACGAAGACCGCTGCCAATCCCAGAACTAGCATAGAACCGAAGAAATGCACACCGTAACCTAATCGGCAACATCATTTCTCCATTTTATCAAATATTCCAACACCACACCATAAATTCAAGTTTCTGACCAAGTTAGACTAACTTTTTCATCCATGAGTAACATTAGCTCAACAAATTCAGGAATATGAACCATACCCAACCGGAACCCTAGATTGAACAATCCGCTTTCAGCCATGAATGACTAGATCACAGTAGGCAAGAGCTATCGAGTCAGTTCATAAAATCTTTACAAAATTTGTTCATGCATTATTTAGAGAAGAGATAATGAGAGAGAATGCGATGGATACGATTTATAGCAGACGCGTCTGACTCTCCTAAAGAAAAGTCAGATAGACCTTCGTAGCCATTGGCTTCCCGACACGTGGATTTGTCTTAGTAAATTATTTTTGTCAAACTACCAAAAGAAATAATTATGAATTTCTACCTTATAATTAACCGGTTAACGTTAAAATTTAATTAAAAATTAACTTCCATGACTAACAAGATTAAAAATACACAAGTCAAAAATATTTGTTATGGGCAAAAACTTGCGTTAGGCAGGCCTAAACGGTTTAGGCGGGTTTTATCCTACCCAAATGGGTTCACCCATCCCAAATAGGGTATATTATATGGGTTTGGGCTTGGGTTAATGGATAAAACCCGCCTAAATCTTGGGTTAATGGATAAAACCCGCCTAAATCGTTTAGGCATGCCTAACCCAAGACCTTCCCTTTGTTATGAAGTATTTAAAACATTTAAAATTATTGAGTTTAATTATTTTTTAAAAAAATAACACTTTTAAAAAAAAATTGAAATATCTATATGGACATCTATAAATTCATCACAGTATATTTTCTTCATGTCTTTTAACACTACTTCAATCACTTTAGAACTCTTAATTCGAGATATAATATATGATTCATTGTATTTTTAGATTCATTAACTATTAAAAGTAAAATTCATAATGGAACGACATTTAAGTAGTTCTATGACGTATTAGGGTAAAATTCATATTTTATCTTTACAAATTACAATAAAATCTAGAATCTAGAAGTCGAATATTGGAGTAGGGGTTTAATATTATATACTCCCTCTGTCCCGCCAGATTAGTCCATATTTCCATTATCGTCTGTCCCACCAGATTAGTCCACTTTCCTAAAATGGAAAAATATCTCCTCACATCAATAAAATATTAATTTCACTACACTCACAAACATTGGTTTCTGTGCCGAAACCAAATTGGACTAATCTAATGGGACGGAGGGAGTACAAATTAGACTTCTTCATTTGAAATGCAATGCTTTAATTTAAAACTCATATAATTTGATGTTTTTCAAATATTTCAAATTCATGACCTCCTAGTTGAAGATAAGGATTTTCATAATTACATCTTGAGTAGGGAATAAATTTAACTTATTTAATAAACCAATAATATCACTGGTTTAATAATATATTACTAATCATATCTATTCATCAGTTATAAATAATATAAAGACATAATGTTGATGTATGAGCCTAATAAAGATCCATCGCGTTTGTTTCTTTTTGAATGAAATAAACTATAGTAATATGCGGTCAAAAAAAGGAAGTAGAAAAATAATTTTTAGTTTAGCACGAGGTTTTGACCGCGTCAAACCAGTTAATGATGATTAGGACATTCTTTCCTACAAAACTCGTCTTAATTAGTCTATACTGTACGTATCATAGTATCTATCCGAAAATATTTTATATATATATATATATATATATATAGAAGAGGGATCATATGATAATAAATAAGTATATTAAAAATAAGAATGAATCTCATCCATTAGATCTAATTAAATCAATGGTTGATATCTAATCAAGCAACATTTAAAACGCAATCAAGCAATAAATGATCAAGCAACAACTGAAATAAAATCAAGCAATATTGTAATCAAGCAACAACTAAAACACAATCAAGCAACATTGTAAAGGTAATTCAAGCGACTTTATCATTTTATCACATAATGAATTTTTATCACCGGATCCAATCCCTATATATATATATATATAACAATTCTAGATGGATCATTTCATCGGTGTTTTCTACTTAAAAAAAAACTATTCAGAATGTGATTAGTTATGCTATAGTGCTAGTGCTCGCCTAATAGTAGTTATTGTTAATTAAATGATTGATATTGATAAATGATAGGTTAAATAAGTACGAATTATAATTTAATGGTGAGTATCTCTTTTTAAAAATAGGTTTTGTTAGGGTGTGATATTGGAGTCAATCTACTTGTAATAATATAGATAGTTGTATGCTTAATTCTTGATGGGGATAAGATTATAGAATTTGTTGGGTATCAACGGGGAAGGTCGTCGGCGTTCATCCTCGCCCTCGTCATGGTTCAGTCCGAAGGTGATATCTTATATTCCACGCAGCAGCAAGCCTTGTTCTCTATTCGATCACTCCTCTTCAATCTGTAGAGAGTCTGCAAAATAGAACAACACGAAGAAGTTAGAAAATAAGTTGTTGGTCCCGGATATCAGGGTATACTTTGGCAGCGGAAAATACGTAAGTTCGTTTCTTGCACTCTGCTGGTTACACAGCTGACTGGGACCTTGTCAGCTGGTAAGTCAACTGGCAACTGAGTATTCAGCTGACTGGCAACTGGCTGGTCAGCTGATGACTCAGGACTGGTTTCAGTTATACTCCAGCACTTGGGTGCTGGGTTTTAAATCAGTAAGTAAATGCTGAAAGCAGTAAATAACAAGGATATTTTATAGTGGTTCGATCAACTGATCTACGTCCACTCTCCAGTCGAAGCACTGGAAATTCACTAAAGAGAGTAATCCGGTACAAGATATCCTACGATCTATTTCCAGCTGGTAGATGCCT
>JAPKLW010001077.1:19613-57382 GCA_026898455.1 Plectranthus barbatus | reverse complement strand
TCGCCATTCAAGAATGCGCTCTTCACGTCCATCTGGAACACCGTGAAGCCGTGATACGCTGCATAGGCCAAAAACAGCCGTATCGCCTCCATTCTTGCAACTGGTGCAAAGGTCTCATCAAAATCGATGCCTTCACACTGTCTATAGCCCTTGGCGACTAAACGAGCCTTGTTCCGGACCACAATGCCATCTTCATCTCGCTTGTTCTTGAAAACCCACTTGGTGCCGATCACTGACTGGTGTGATGGTCTCTCTACCAAGTCCCAAACATTGTTGCGAGTGAACTCCGCAAGCTCTTCGTGCATGGCATTGATCCAATCGGCAGATTCGAGCGCATCTTTGATGGACGTAGGTTCCATCTGAGAGATAAAGCAAGATAAAAGCGCTCTGCCGTGTCGAGTCTGGACAGAACCTTCCGGATCACCGAGAATAGCATCAGATGGGTGATCCCTCAGCCATTTGGGAGGACCAGCGACCGCTGGTGCCGGCTGGGAAACAGGTTCTTCTGTCCTGGCGACTGGTGCTTCCACATTTCCACCAGTCGGAGCTGCAACATCAGCTGGTGCTGGATCTTCACCAGTTGGAACAACTTCATCAGCATCATCTTCTGACTGGTTGTCTGAATCTCCACCAATGTTGTCAGCATCAGCTGGAACATCCTCTCCAGCTGGTCCATCACTGCCTTCTTCTTCAAAAAGGCCAGTAGGGATTCCCCCTAGATTGTTACTGGGTCCACTCAGGGAGATTGAGTGTAAGGTCTCAGCAAGGTCATTTGCATCACCGACCCTCTCAGGTTGCTGATGGGCACCTGAGGTAACTGGTTGTGAAGATGATCCATTCATCGGTCTAGTCGAACCAGTTGGTTGAGCATTGGAAGAATTCCTGCCCAACTGGTCATTGACATCATTGACCTCAGGAACATCTTCAGCCAGTTGGCGTAAGGTCCTGCGCACTAAAGTAGCTTCATCAAAAATAACATTGCATGTTATTTCCACAAGCTGGGTCGTCTTGTTAAATACTCTATAGCCCTTGTGAGAGGGGTGTCCATATCCGACAAACACACCCTCATCAGCCTTAGGAGAGAAAGCATTTAATTTCGACTTCCCATTATTATGGATATAACATGGAGAACCGAATGCACGAAGATGAGCTAAAGTAGGCTTACGACCGAAGTACACTTCGTAGGGAGTTTTCTGAAGTCTGTCGTTGATCCCGCTCCTATTTTGAGTATAGCAAGCAGTCACCAACGCCTCTCCCCAGAAACTCTGACCCAAACCAGACTCAGCCAGCATGGATCGGACTGCTTCCTTCAGCGTCCTGTTCCTACGTTCTGCCAGTCCATTCTGCTGTGGTTGCCTTGGAGTAGATCTCTCATGCTTGATCCCGGCCTCCGCGCAGAAATCCATCAGCGGACCATTGCAGAATTCAGTCCCATTGTCCGAACGAATTCGCTTCACAACAGCTTCTCTCTGCTTCTGAGCTTGGATGATCAATTCTGGAAGAATCATCTTCACCTCATCCTTTGTTCTGAGAAGCTTCACCCATGTATAGCGCGAGTAGTCATCGACTACCACCAGCGAATATCGTCTTCCTCCAATGGTTTGCGGCGTTACTGGTCCAAACAGGTCCATATGTAACAGCTCGAGTACCTGACTGGTACTAGGGTGAACTGGCGACTGGCTCTTGAAGGATTTCTTGGTCTGTTTGCCTTGCTGGCAGGCCTTGCAAATCCCTTCCTTCTTGAACCCGCCCTTGGGAAGACCATCTACAAGATCATGCTTGGTTAGATAATTAATAGTTTTGAAATTCAAATGACTTAACCTTTTGTGCCACAGCCAGTTAGTCTCCATGGAACTGGTGGCAACAAAGCATGTATCAGTCTTCCCGCTTTGCCAGTCAACGACATACAACCCTCCTTTGCGGACACCTTTCAGCTTGGTCTCGCCAGATTCTTCATTCTTGATCTGGCACCCGGATTTGTCAAACACAATGGTGTAACCATTGTCGCACAGCTGGCTGATGCTCAGGAGGTTGTGCTTCAGGTTGGTAACAAGGGACACGTTGACAATACGCACATCATCCTTCTCTATGCATCCCTTGCTGATAACTCTGCCCTTGGAGTTATCACCAAAAATAACTGGAGGTCCTCTGACCTTGGTGAGCTCCGAAAACAAGAACTCCTCACCAGTCATATGAGCGGAGCAACCACTGTCAATGATCCACTCGCTCGACCTCTGAAGCTGATACGCATGATCCTGTTCCTGCAAGAAAAATGAAATCATTTAGGTCCCCGATCATCAGCGGGTCCTGCAGGGTTAGATCTCTGGAACATTCCTTTCGGAATCCAGATTTGAGTAATCTTCAGCTCAGTGTTACCCTTGCTGACATTACTTGTAGCCTTTCCCTTCCTCTTAAAATAATGCATGGAATTGTTTTTGGAAGGTGTGGCTGTGTGTGCAGTTCCTCTAGAAGTATTCTTCTTCTGAGGAGATCGGAAATTTCTTTCCGACCGCTTGTGTTGCCTTGGTGGTCTTTGGAACTGTGGACCACGGTGGTTAGCCTTCCTAGCCCTTGATGAAAACATATGATTGGGCTCAGGCCTCCGATAGGTATTCCTCCTATCGGGAATTGTCCTTCTCTCAGTATTCTGCTGAGAGTGGGACCCCTTGTAAGTATGCTGGCAACTGGCATACTTATAAGGTTGTGTGTGGAACCTCTGGACAGCTGGTGCTGGCTGTCGGGTTCCACTGGCTGCTGGTGCTGACTTCCTTGCCTTGGAATATTTTGGCTTAGTCAGCTTCTTAGGGTGTGCTGGCGTCTTGTCAGCAGAGGAATTTGCCAGTCGAGGTTGTTGTCGTGATGACTCACCTCTATATCTGGGCTGATGATTCCTTTGCTGATCAGCCATACGAGGTATGCTGGGAGCACCAGCTGGTGCTGACTCATTTACCATTCTGCCCTTACCCTTTCCAGCATTGATTTGTTCGGGTTGATTTTTGCTCAAATCATTTGAAAATCCCAACCCGGACTTATCACAGGGCTTTCTCCAATGACTTAGAGCTGCCTCTAAATCTCTGGAACCCTTGTTCAGAAAATTGATCTTATTTTCTTGCTCCAGAACAAGATTGTGAAAGTTATCTCGCTCAGTTTTAGCAACTTGGAAATCTTGGAGCAATTCGAAATGAGCCTTTTTCAAAGTTTCTAGCTCTTCGCTGAGTGACCTAGATTTTTCAATCTCACTGGTCAAAATGGAAACTTGATTTTTCAGCGAAGTGTTTTCGCCAGCTAAAACATTTTTCATTTCATAAAATTTTAAGAACTCATTCTGAAGAACATCTAAAGTGACATCTTCTGAGTCGGAGCAATGCGACTCAGAATCGTCTATGATTTGAACAGGCATGATATGCAATTGAGGATCTGATTGTACCTCATCATCAGCAGTCAATGCCAGATGTTCTTCCTTGTCAGCATCTTCTTCAGCTGACACTTCTCCTAGAGCAGCCATGAATGCCAGAAGAGCTTCTTCTTCAGACTCTCCATCTGACTCGTATTCCCCATCATCATGGTCGGGGATATCAGGAACTTCAGTCCTCGTCAGCATGGCTTTGGCAACTGCCCTGGAGGCACGCTCTTCAAAGAGCTTCTTCAGCCGTTCCCTCTCAGTTTTGTCCACCTGTGGACATTCAAATTTTAAATGGTCAGGGGATTGGCATTGATAGCAAGCACGAGGAGCTCTTTTGACGAATTTCCCGTCAGTTGAGCTTGAAGAGACTCCCTGCTTTGACTTAGCCTTTTCCAGTAGGACGGCCAGTCGTTTCATTTGCTGCTCAAGTTCAGCGATAGAGCTCTCGCCACTTTTGGAGTAAGATCCTGACGTGGATGGGATCTCCTTCGGCTGGTTGGTCTGCCCAGCAGGTCTGTCAGCATGGAAGGGCTTCTTGGGCATCCGCTTGAAGTCCTTCTTGACGAAGTAAGCTTCGTCCTGAGCCTTAACGCTGGGGGATCCAACATTCCTGATAGCCTCGTTTTTATTCACTATCTGGATATCCCATTCATGTGCCTGCAACTGAGCAAACACTTCTTTAGGAGTTAGTTTGGATAAATCTTTCTCCTTTAGTGCGGTGGTTTTCACAAACCAATCCTCCTTCGGCATCTTGGACAGGATCTTCGAGTTAAGATCAGCATTTTCGTACTCCCTGCCCAGAGACTTCAGCTCGCTGACAATGGCGTTGAATCTCGCCTCCATCTCCTTGATGGTTTCTCCAGTCAGCATCTGGAAGGACTCATATTTATCCACCGCAACCTGCAATTTGTTGCGTTTCATTTGGTCAGTTTCTTGACATAAACTATCAAGAAAATCCCATACTCCCTTAGTAGTATCAAACCGCAGTGCGTCCTCCATCAGCGATTCTGGAAGGCACGCAAGGATCAGCTCATGTGCAATGGAATCCAGCTGATTCCGCTTTCTGTCCTCAGCATTCCATTCATCTTGGGGCTTTGGGACCACCGCAGCTGGACGATCTCCCAGCTGATGCTGAATCTTGGTGATCTCTATTGGCCCTGTCTCCAGTACATCTTTCATGTCTGGATGGATGCTCTTCAGGGAGATAAGCGTCCTCTTTCGCCATATAGAGTGCTTCTCCGTCTTGTAGTCCATTAGCTTTGGGATATTCATCTTGAAGTACCTGAGCTAGACAAACAGACAAACAAACAGGAGTGCAAGGAAACGTGGATCACGGTCCTAAGCGACACAGAAACGAACGGTCTGTAAGAACCGTCCGCTCTGATACCACTTGTTGGTCCCGGATATCAGGGTATACTTTGGCAGCGGAAAATACGTAAGTTCGTTTCTTGCACTCTGCTGGTTACACAGCTGACTGGGACCTTGTCAGCTGGTAAGTCAACTGGCAACTGAGTATTCAGCTGACTGGCAACTGGCTGGTCAGCTGATGACTCAGGACTTAGAAAATTTTAGAGTCGAGTTTGCACAGTTATAAACTGGTTTCAGTTATACTCCAGCACTTGGGTGCTGGGTTTTAAATCAGTAAGTAAATGCTGAAAGCAGTAAATAACAAGGATATTTTATAGTGGTTCGATCAACTGATCTACGTCCACTCTCCAGTCGAAGCACTGGAAATTCACTAAAGAGAGTAATCCGGTACAAGATATCCTACGATCTATTTCCAGCTGGTAGATGCCTTGTCTACCAGTCCACTGGATCAACCGCTCCCGGTCCTTGTCCTTCTTCAACTCTCGTCAGATGGATGGAGTGCGAGCACGTCACTTCAACCTCCTCCTCCGACTGATTGGGTGTTGAGTTCTCCCAAGAACTTGACTCTTGCTGGCGGCAAAACTGCCCGTAATAACTCTGGAGCTGGCTGGCTCAAGAGCTGCTATGTTCTTCCTCGGAATGAGAAAGAACACCAAGTGAGATCAATAACTCACAAGCTAGAAGCTTGGAGTCTCGTGTTTGAATAAATCAACACACGGATAAGCTTTAAGAAAAGCCTCGAAAGACTGCTTGTTCGCTGATATGAATGCGTTTGAGCTTTCGGTAGGTCAAGAGTGTTAAGAGTATTGAATGCTGTTGGATCTCACGTATTTATAGACGTGAGATTCAGATTCAAAAACTAGCCGTTTGGACACATCCGGAAAAGTCTCTGTCCTCGCATGTCCTTCTGCAGGCGGCAGGTAGGAATTTCCGGAAAGCGCCATACCTTTGGTCGCTTTATCTGACACAGATCTCTTTGTGTCAGAACGACTCTATTCGTCAGTACGAGGAATCGGAACTGGTAGTCTTGAACTGATAGACTTTAAGGTATCCTCCTTAAAGTCATACTCTGTCAGTTACTTCCTCAGACGAATCTTCTTTTTGTCTCTAAGTCTTCGGGAGAGCGAATCTTCAATTCTGCTGATAACCTCCGACTGGTAGATCATACTGGTGATCTTGTGCTGGCAGTCTCTGCTGGTGACTTTCCTTAGCACAATCAAGGTCTACCAATTCGTCTGATGTTATCTCTTGGAATCTCCCGTGACTGGTGGCTTCACCGCTGGTGAATAGTGTCAGCCAGAACACATATTCTGCTGGTAGATCTGTCAGCCTCCTGCTGATGAAATCTTCCCACTGGTGAACAGTAGCCAGTCGATAGCTCAACTCTATGCTGATGAACAGTGTCAGCATGAGTCTTCGTCAGCCGCTTGCTGGTGAGACTTCTCTCAACTGGTAAGCACATCTCATGCTGGTGAACAGTAGCCAGCATGAGTCTTGATCAGCTGCGACTTACAACTCAAAATACCTATACAGGACTTTACATTTGAGACTAGAGCTATTCTAGAGACAAACTGACGCTGGTTGGACTTAGGATTTGATCCACCAAAACACCAAACTAGAATCTAAGCAAGTAGCTACTGGGGAAGGGAAACTTGGCCAAATTTCCCAACATAAGTTGAATGCAATAGTACTTACCAGTTGCGAGCTTGCGAAACTCACTGCGATGCAACCACGAAGGAGAAACAGCGATGCAGCCGTGAAGAGAGCAGAGCAGCTATTGTACCACAGAGCAGCGGAGTTTTCGGCTCAGACCGCCCACACCAAAGAACCGTTCAACATCAATCGAAGTGCACCTATCGCAAAGACCACCGTGGAGAAAAGAATTACTCGTCGGCAAATACTACGAGGTACTACCAGGAGCAAGTAACACGAAGCACACAGATAAGCCCGCACACAGATCCCACACAAAGATACAAAGAAGGGGAAACACACGAAGGCACCGCAACAAGAGGAAGTAGGGAAGGTGGGTTCATGCAGCAGGGAAGAAAAGATTTTTCACACGCCACACACCATTCTGAAAATTGGAGAGATTTTGTAGCCGTCTGCTACAACAATTTTTTTTAAAATAATCATAATAGCCAAGTAGGGTAAAATAAGGGTAGATGGGTTGGGTAGAAATATTTAGGACATGGGCTGGGATAATGAGCCTAATTTCCAACATTCTCCACCTTAGGCCCATTGATGGCACACGACAATTTCAGACGGGTTGGCTGAGACTTAAATCATCATCGCCGATTCCGGTACCCCGAGGTACCGATACCTGCACAGTCAACAAAGACAAGAAAACACAAAGACAATAAGCAAAAGGGTTTAGTTAACACAAACTAAACTCAACAATAAAACACATAGAAAGTTCCACCTTAAATGGAGCAACACCAAGAAGCCACAAACATAACAAAAGGCAGATTACACTAAGACTCATGATGAGTTCATATTTTCACTCATTATTGGTTTGATTTATCCTTGTTTTTAATTGCATTTGAGTTTATTTTAGTTATTTTTATTGCATGAATCACTCTAGGAGGGTATTGCGCTTGTAGTGGTGTATTTTTACACGTTTGAGGTCGAATTCACCAAAAATTCGTACCGAAAGCAGTAGATGTTCAAAGAAACAGTCATGACTTCTTCCACACTTGGAATTTGATCTAATGGAGCATGTCAATCGAAAGAACTTTGAATTAGCTTTCCAATGCAACTGGAATCGGGTCAATCAGAGTTCGGGAGCAAATGTTTTGGCCAAAACCGTGAGAACGCGCATAATCGATCGATGCAGCCAGAGACCGGTCGACATGAATTATCGACGCAAATATTTTTGACGAGTTTCTGGAAGATTTCCACGAATATAGGGCGAGATTTGTCCAAGATTGAAGAGATATATCATATTGGAAGTCCTGAAGACTCAAGATTAAAGATATATTCATTGTAGGACATGAAGATATAGATATACAACAAATCTAATCCTATATCCTATAGAATTCAGCCTTATAAAGCCCAAATAAATACTATAAATACCCCTCTAGACTAGTTTATTTAGTGGACTTCAATCCCTATATGAACAATAGTTCATATATCCTTCTCAACCTCAATTTCTGTAGTTAGAGTTTTAGTATTTATTTTTCCTGCACTTTTGAATTCCTGTTTTTATTTTAATGCAAGTTTATTTTCTTTTAATTACGTCTTTTATTTTATTTATGACTAGCTAAATCCCTAGCAGGTTCTAGGGTTTGATATTATTTTGGATGCATGTTTAGGATTAATTGATTGGGTTTATGATTCCTGTGTTTATTTTATAATTCTAGATTAATTTAAGGACCTAGAGGTGACGATTAATTTAGATGTCTAGCTATTGATAGAAGGACCGAGAGGTGAATATTGATAGTGGGATTAAGAATGCATGATATACTCTATACTGTCCAGCTGAGATATATTAGACTGTAGGAATTGAACTGATTTGCTTATGAGATTGACTAATTTGGTGTTCTTGAGACCGAGAGGAGATAGTCACTAATTAGTAATCTAGGTTATATTTGCCCGACCAAGGAAATATATCATTATTGCAGTATTCCACCTGTTAAATTAATTGATTCTTACATGTTATCCATAATAAGATTTCTTCCCTTGGATCTGTGTTTCGTTTTATTTAATTTAAGTTTTTATTTTATTTTCTCTGCCTAGTTCAATATTCCAATTATATTTTTGAATTACTCAAACAATTAATCTAAAACTGTGTTTTAGTACATGAGACTATTTCACATATCTTTTCTCTGTGGGTTCGACATTCGAGTTATAAATTTATTTGACCACTATCCTATAATTAATCTGGTAGGAATATCAGTGGTCAAATTGGCGCCGTTGCCGGGGAATAGATAGATTTAGCGTCTGTTACTAATTCTATTGAGGATTTTTGGATTGAGTTATATTATATATTTCATTTTAGATTTTTGCTTTTATTTTTTGTTTTGTAGTTAAAAAAAATTGGAGTGAAGTCTCGGGGTCGATCAACGCGGCCTAGCGTCGATCGACACCGAGAAGCCGACGTGATGCACTTTGATTTGAGAAGAGAGTAGCGAGAAGGCTTCACGTTGACCGATGCAGACCCACGTCGGTCGACGCGAAGTGGCAGCAGCTAAAAATTCCCGTCGTGCGATTTTCAAAGATTCCAGGGGATAAAAAGTCAACGTTTGAGGTTGACCACCAGGTACGTGTTTTAAATTTTTGTCTAATTATCAAACTTTTCTCACTCTTTGAGAGAAATAAGTTTGGGGGGATGTGGACAAGAATTTAAAACTTTTCTCCTTTTTATTTTGCTTTTCATATTTAAATTTTTGCATGCTAGTTTTTTTTAGTTTGAATTTCTGCATAGAAAAAAAATTCAAACCTTTTTTAGTTCAATTATTGAACATTGTCTCTTCCGAATGCAATTTGCGATTGATGATTGATCTTTAGATAGTTTGAATTAATTATGATTGTGATTGAAGTAGCCAATGAATGTAGAATACCACATGAAGAGTTAGATTTTGAAACTTGCACTTACTTGATGAATTGGGTTTTGATTTGATGTTTACGATGGAAGAATAAAATTGCACCATAAGTGAGGATTTTGAGCTTTTTATTTCGTTTGATGTGAGTTTTGCATGTGTGTTATCTCTAGAAATTGCATTGTTTCTTTTTCGAGACTGCATAGTGTGCACAAGTCTAGAAAATGATTTTAGGCCGTCTTTGTTAGCCAATTTATCCCAAACACTGTCCCTTATAAAATTATATCCCTAGTCAGCCCCGTTGAGCCTTTAGTTTTCTTTCCTTGTCTATGAGCTTAAGAAAAAGTTCTGGTTCCCTCTTGTCTATGAGAGATGGTGGTGAATAAGAGTGAAATAATTTTGAGCCGATTAGAAATTTATAGACTTGGTGTACAAAAGAAAAACAAAATGTATGAAAAAAATGATTTCCCTATAAGCTCTTCCCAAAAAGGAAAATGAGAATCAAAGAAAAATCTGAGAGCATAAAAGGATTGAAAAAAAAAAAGAGAAAAAAGAAGAAGAAATAGATATTGTGGTCTAAATTGCAAGATCTTAGGAGAAAGGTGAATGAAGTTAGATGGTGATTTGGATTGTTTGAGGGGGCCCACTCAATTTAATTTAGTCACTTGGCCAAAATTCTCCTATCCTTAACAAAAGCCTACATTACAACAAAAAAATAAAGTCCTATTTTATTCTAGTTCTTGATTGCACATTTAAGCAGTGAAAAAGGTAGAATATTTGCAAGCCTATGGTAGATGTAAATCATACATGATGAGTGTATATACAGTAAACCCATAAACACTTGAGTGATGAGCGAAACAATTTCCTTGTGAGGTTCTTCCAAAGTTTACTGATTGTCTAACTTGATTTGGATTGTTTGTGCTTGTGGAGATTTCATACTTGGATTGTGACGAATCTTGTGAGGTATTGCACACTTCGGTTACTTGAACTTATGATTTATTCTTTTCTTTTGATTGAGGACAATCAAATATTCAAGTTTGGAGGATTGATGAATTCATATTTTCACTCATTATTGGTTTTATTTATCCTTGTTTTTAATTGCATTTGAGTTTATTTTAGTTATTTTTATTGCATGAATCACACTAGGAGGGTATTACGCTTGTAGTGGTATATTTTTACAGATTTGAGGTCGAATTCACCAAAAATCCGTACCGAAAGTAGTGGATGTTCAAAGAAATAGTCATGAATTCTTCCACACTTGGAATTTGAGCTAATGGAGCATGTCAATCGAAAGAACTTTGAATTAGCTTTCCAATGCAACTGGAATCGGGTCAATCAGAGTTCGGGAGCAAACATTATGGCCAAAATTGTGAGAACGTGCAGAATCGATCGATGCAGCCAGAGACCGATCGACATGAATTTGCGTCGATCGACACGAATATTTTTGACGAGTTTTTGGAAGATTTCCACGAATATTGGGCGAGATTTGTCCAAGATTGAAGAGATATATCATATTGAAAGCTCTGAAGACTCAAAATTAAAGATATATTCATTGTAGGACATGGAGATATAGATATACAACAAATCTAATCCTATCCCCTATAGAATTCAGCCTTGTAAAGCCCAAATAGAATTCTTTTTAATATATTTAAATAAAATAAATTTTAAAAATAATTGCATAAAAAAACGATTCATCTTTTTTCATTATCAACTATGTATGTGTCTATAACTACAAGTTTTTATATGGGTCTGTAATTGCAACATATTATAAGATAATATAATGATTCAATTATACAATAATACTTGTTCCTGTTTTTAAACAGGTATCTAGTATCCTATACACAATAATATTAAAAGTGAGAAGTAGCCAACAAAATGCAAAAAATATTGCCCCACCAAAAAACCGTGAGTTAAAATGTTGGAATGCTAAAATGTCTATTTTCTTAGCTAATAATGTAAATGTACTAAACAAAATTCAATGACCATTTTGAGACGTATTTCTTGCACATAATTGAATAATTTAGTGGTTGTAAATTTATCGCTGTCCAATTTCTCCTTTTTCACAAACTTCTGAGCTTCCATCTCTCTTATATGCATATTTAGGTGAGAATCTTGGATTATGGAACATAGACAAATTATCAGGAAAAGTGAAACTGAGTTTCATCTTAGCAGCTTCGAAATTATTCAATAGTCAATATTAATTAGTGATGCGCCAAGAACGTATCAATTAATGCTAGAAGTATTGTAGAAAATATAGATTACGAGGAAGAATTTATTTAAATAATATGAAATTACAGGGATAATGAAAAACATAAAAATAAAAGAAAATAAAAAATAACTCCATGTCAATTTCAGGCCCCAACAATAGTATATAGAGTGTTTTGTGAAGCCTACAAACTTCACCAGGTTTGTGATCGATACCAGGAGGAGGTACCATATAGACTTCTTCATAAGACCACCATTCAAAAAGGCATTCTTAGAATCCATATAAGAGATTATCCACTTAAAAATTGAAGCTACAACAATCATGGCTCGAACAGTTGTCATCATTGCAACAGGAGCGAATGTTTCTTCATAATTCATGGCATACTCTTGTGAATAATCTTTTGCAATCAATTGAGCTTTGTAGCGTTCTATAGATCCATCTGATGTAGTTTTGATCTTGTAAACCCAATGACAACCAATAGCCCGTTTACCTGATGGCAACCGAACTAAATCATATGTATGAGTCTGATGCAAAGCAGTAAGTTCCTCATCCATGGTAGTCTGCCAAAGAGGATCAATAAAACCTCTTTATAGGACAAAGACTCAAAGAGAATATGAATAGCAATGACAAATACAACAAAAGGACTCGAATAAGAGGAATATCCAAAATCAGGTAGTTTAGTAGACTTATGGACACGAGTAGACTGGTGTAGTGGAAGAGGATCTGTAACCTCAGAAGATGATTGATTGGGCAGCGGAGGAGATAACGATGTCTCGCGAAACAATGTATTAGGTTTCAGTGAGAGATTTGTAGAGGTACACGGATCTTCATCATTAACAATGTCAAAAGGATCAATATGAATGAGGTCTGTTCGAGTCATATGGTGAGGATTCTTGGGAATAGAGAAAAAAGGAATGTTAACTAAAAATTTTACATGACGAGAGACATACAATTTTTGATTGATAGGATCAAAACAACGATATAGCTTTTGACCAACACCATAACCTAAAAAGACACATAAGACGGATCGAGGAGACAACTTATTACATTCTACTTGTGGTAGAAGAACAAAACAAGTACAACCAAAGACACGCAGAGATGAAAAAAACATCTCAAAAGGAGACAAACTTGAATTTTGAGAAGTTGGGATTCTATTGATCACATGCGCAACAGTAAGAACTGGTTCTCCCTAAAAAAGAACTAGGAACATGAGCAGATAGTAAAAAAGAACATGTTGTTTCAACAAGAAGGCGATGCTTTCTTTTAGCAAATCCATTTTGTTGAGGAGCACGAATTTTGTTAGGTGGTACCATCAAAAGCTAGCAAGTGAGAAAACTCATTAGATGTGTATTCACCCCCCAAATCACAATGAAAATTCGTAATAATAGAATAATGTTGCAGTTTAACAAGGGCTCGAAAATTCTAGAAAATAGAAAGATAATAAGACCGATGTGTCATAAGATATACCCAATAATAATGAGTAAAATCATCAATAAAATAAACATAATATTTGGAAGCCCTTTTAGTGGCAATATGAGACCGTCCCCAAACATCAGAATGAATGAGATGAAATGGAGCAAGAGAAACAAAGGTACTTTTATTAAACAGTAAAGCTGCAAATTTTGCCAACTTACAACCACTGCAAACTATAACTCCAGTAGACACTATAAAACCTAAACGAGGTGCTGAAATATGACCCAAGCGAGAATGCCATAAATAAAAAATACAAGACGAACAACTCAAATGAAAAGATGAAAGATCCATTGTCAAGCCCAAAAAATATGAAACATAAAGCTCCCCTTGCCTACAACCTGTCCCAATCACCTTCTGAGATTGTGGGTCTTGTATAAAATAAGTGAAAGCAGAGAAAGAGACTGAGTATCCTGACTCACATGAGTATCCTAACTCACATAACTGACTAACAAACACAAGATTAATGGTAAGGCTTGGAATGTAATAGACAACAGAAATATAGATATGAGATGTAACAACAGAATCAATATCGACTAAAGGCATAGGAGTACCATCAGCTGTAAAAGTAGACATAGAAGAATAAGGAGACATGAAATAAAAAGGATGCAATAGGAGACATATGGTGAGATGCGCATGAATCTAAAATCCACAATGTAGACCCGAGGGACCAAATGAAGACAAACCTTGATGGAAGGTAGAAAACATGGCATGGGGCTGAACATCTAGAAACTGTTGAAACTGCTCTAACATATAGGGATCTAAGGATGGAGCAACAACTCAATTGCTGGGTGAAGGTGGATGATATGTTCATGAACTAGGAGGTGGTGATGTCAGTAATGGAGGTTGCTACTACGATGTACGTTTTTGTAATTGTCTTCCTTTATTCAACAACAAAGGACAATGAGTCTTCCAGTGACCTTTCTGTTTACAGAACGCACACTCATCATGAGAGGCCTTTGAACCCAACCTATTTGAGTTGCTATTTGAAGGCCGCTGTGAAGCTACAAAAATAGACGAATTGGATGACAAT
Organism: Plectranthus barbatus; assembly: GCA_026898455.1. Taxonomy (NCBI): domain Eukaryota; kingdom Viridiplantae; phylum Streptophyta; class Magnoliopsida; order Lamiales; family Lamiaceae; genus Plectranthus; species Plectranthus barbatus. The sequence continues at coordinate 43,364 of JAPKLW010001077.1, read as the reverse complement.
GTAATTTTTGATCGCCTGAAGACTTTGTAGGGATTTACTGGTGAACTGAATCACCAAATCCAAATAAATCGGACCGTTTCATGGATGTTGAGAGCAATTACCAATTCAATAAACCTAGCATGCTCCTATGAATTTAATGGAGCGGATATACGAGTTTACCTTAATTTTGTAGTGTCAAATTCGATCTTTTGCATTTGAATTCAAATCCATCGATTCAACCACGCGATTTAATTAAAACTGCGGAAACATAAATTAGAACCATATCTAATTTCAAGAATTAATAAAATAAAGAAAAGAAGAGAAAATAATATGTTCTCCAGATTAGGTCTTCAGATCTGTATCCTAATGTTGTTCAATCCTGCTACTGGTGAGGAATCCATAAGACTGCGATTGTGTAGGCCAGAGTCAAAATCCTTCGTCTCCCAAACACACTGAGTGCCGCCCACCTGCTCTCTCTCCCTAGGGTTTCAACTGATTTGAATTGTGATAAAGTGGCTAGGGTTTCAGAGAGAGAACTGTCTATTTATAGACCTAGGGTTTTAACCCTAATAGGTTACTAGGCTCAATTCAACATATTTAATTGGCCAAACCTGGGACCAAATGCAAATAATAAAGTGGGCCTATTAATTAATTAATTCTCATGTCCACAACCCATGACACAATTAATTAATTAATATTAATTCTTTTTCACCACATAATTAATACTGACCTACCCATTTATTACCACGTTATGAGAACGAGCTGCATTTACATAAGAATCTCCATATTTAAGGTTACCGGACATTCATTAATTTATTGGAGCTTCTAACAAGCTACCACAATTAATTAATATCTTATTTTCCTAAGCAGTACCACTCAAACCTTATCACTCGTGCTTGAACTTAATAAGCCTGTAGGACTTTAACACGATGAATGTTATTGAGCTCCTCAGGGAATGTCCCCATCCTATTACTCGGATATGGTTACCTAGCTCCAGTCTCAGGCTGCAATACACGAACTGCTGTTAACCAAGATGCGAGTATACGAGCACGTTACTCAGGCTCTGATAAGCTCATATTTATACTCACTTATCTATATTTTTCTCCATTGTTTCAAGTGCTTTATGTTATGTTTTTACTTATTTTTCTGCATGAGTCTACTTTAGAGGGTGTTATGCCTTTGATGGGTGATTTTTGTAGGTTTTAGGCCAAATTCATTGGAAATCCGTACCGAAAGCAGATGATGTTCAAAGGAACAGTCACGACTTCTTCCACAGATGGAATCTGAGCTAATGGAGCACATAGATGGAAAGTTCTTCGAGTTAGCTTTCCAACGCAACTGGAATCGGGTCAATCGGAGTTCGGGAGAGGAAGTTATGGCCAAAACCGTGAGACTGCGCAGTCAGATGTTTCTGTGTCGAGAGACAGGATTTGTGTCGACCGAAACAGAGGTCAAAGCATTCCTGTCGATCGAAACAGAGGTCAAAGTTGCAGAAACGTCATAAATTCAGCCCGGATTTTGATCTTGAAGGTTGTGTCGATCGACAGCCTGCCTGTCGATCGACACAGATGTCCGAGAAGGCTATTTTTGGCCTGTTTTGGCAGTTTTTGCTATTTTTTCCCAATACTCAAATTAGGTCTTTTTCCCCCTCTATAAATATGAACTCTTAGGCACGAAAATTAGATTGGTTTTTGTACTTCTTTTATGCCTTATTGCACTTAGAATAATTGAGCTTTTGGAGTTTTTTACAAGACATTCAAGGTTCCTCTTTATTTGTAAGTTCTTTAATAATATGTTTGCTTTAATTCTAGTCATGTTTTGTGGCTAGAACCCTAAACAGGTTCTAGGGTTATGATTTCTTTTCTGATGCATGTTTAATTGATATCAACTCTTCAAGCATGGATTAATTCTCTGATTTAATTTTATAATCTAGATTAAAAGAAGGACCGAGAGGTGAATTGAGATCTAGGTTTAGAGTTAATAATTGATGGATCGAGAGATGAAAATTATTAATAGGAAGAGAGAATTAATTGTGTTTGTTTTCTGTCTCAAAAGGAAGAAACCTACATAGGAATAATTAGATAATTATGAGATTAATTAATTTGGTGTTCTTGAGACCGAGAGGAGATAGTCACTAATTAATAATCTAGGATTTAATTGCCTGACCAAGGAATTTAATCCACAAAAATCTATGTTTTCCCCATTGCTGAGTTGATTGATATTTACATGTTGATGATGAGGATATCTGCCCTAGGATCTGTGTTTCTCTTTATTGTTTCCAAAACTCTTTACTTTCTTGCAATTGTTATTTTCAAATTCACCAGCAAAAACTCTTCTAATATTGGTTAACTCAAACAGCGAATTGATAAACTGTGTCCAGTACATGAGATAATTTCGTCGCACTATCCCTGTGGGTTCGACATTCCTTTGGGTCTATAAATTTATTTGTTGTTGTATTCTACAGTCGATCAGGCTCTCCACCATGACAAGTTAAAGCAACAGTCAACCCGTGCAAGCCCCTGAACCTTTGTTAGGGTTTGGACTCAATCAAGATCGAGATCTTATATTCTCTGATGTCAGACAGTAGAATACATCTCACTGTGGTCCAATCAATACGCCACCGCGCGTACCAGCATATCAAGTAATCAAGACAGATTACTTATTTTCGACTATGCTGCAGCCTATACCGACAGACTTATCCTCGTACGCTGTCTCGGCTGTGATAATATTTATATCTCACTAGGTCAAGTAATCATACTGTCTTCTGCGATCTACAACACGCCGTATGATCGTCCCTATCGGTGAGATAAGAGGATACCGTTGTTACTCGCATGTAATTTTGTTAACAGATAGGAAATACCGTTGAATGTATACTCATCGTAATAAATGCTTTCTGTATACAAAACCCAACAGACTTAAGGCGAATTTCTTCCGCCAATAATTCACTAACAACCGAATCAACAGAAGGGAGAGGACTGCAATGAAGAATTGTCCCATGCAATCCTTCAAGGTCAGAGCGAAGAGCCATGAGAAATTGAACCAAGCATTGCTCTTCTCTGCGAGCAATATAAGGTTTAAAGGCACTCAAATCTGCTGATTCTATCACCACCAATGAACCCATAATGCAGACATAGATGAGTAAAAATCTTGAATGCTCATGCCGTTCTATTTCAAGACACGTTATCTATCTCAAGCTGATACTGTTTGACAAAATTAGACTGCGTACAATCGAGCCAAATGATCCTAAACCTCATTTGTCTTCTCATATTTGACTAATTGAGCCCCAATGAGTAACTTAGTTATTAACCCACGTGATAATAATGTTGCATAATCATCAACTTTAATATCAGTAGGCTTAACTCTGACACCTGTCATATAACTCCACATAGATTTTCCACATAAAAAATTCTTCATCACATAATTTCAATATGAGTAATTTTTGCCATCCAATTGTATACTAATCGACTGAAGAGAATCATCCTTACGATTGGCCTTGATAACAATAGAGAATCCCCGACGAAACAAACCAAACAAGAGAGCAATCCAAACAACAATATGTATGGACAGAAATACAATCAAAAGATCAACAAACCTTAGTTACTCAATCCATTAGAGGGGATTGTTGGCTTTGATGCCATGTAGAAAGACAAAGAGGAGAACTATGGATTACTTTATTTATTGCATCGAAAGAATATTTACAAATAGAAATATACAAACTATTATATACATAAGAAAAAATAAAAAAGGAAAAGATACCAAAAATCCTAAAATACCTAATATATATAACAATGCCATATTTTTCTTCATTTGTCCCTTTTGTTCTTTGTAGCTTATCAAAGATGTATTGAATATTTCACATTGACTAATTAAAATAATACATACCACCTTATAATTTATAATTGTGAGATGTTTATAAAAGTTGATGGAAATAGTGATAGTTATGACGAGATAATTTAAACTTTAAATTCTATGTAAAGTTTAGTAAGATTGATCGACTCTACGAGTGATTAAATTTTTTATAATTTATATTGCAATATATGTTTTTAAGGAAAAAATTAGGAAGAAGTATCAATTATATTACAAATTGTTTAAAAAATTTCAAATATATTATACATTATGTATATTATCAAAATATATTACAAACTACCGGATAACACGTCAGCATTTAAAATCATACATTATCGTGTAAATATATTACAAATTATTATTATTATTTCCTCATACATATCACAAACTATTTTAATTTTCTAAATTATATTACAAATTATATATATTCCTAAATAAATGCTAAAAAAATTAGATTTTTTTATAAGTTTATAACCAAAACATATTTATTTACATTTTTAAGTATTTAAATAAATGTATAACTATTCTAAAAATATTTAAATAAAAATTCTTGACTATTAAAACAATACTGATTTTATTTTTCTGTTCTTTTGCTATCGTCTAAGACTTCATCAGAATTAAAAAATATTATTATTTATATAAATATTTATTTTTTTATCCGGCGAAGTCAGAAACGAGAGGAAAACGACTTTTATTTAAATATTTTTATGAATATTTATATGCTTATTTAAACATTTAAATTTCTAATAAATAAATATATATATTTCATCATAAATTTAAAATAAATTTGATAGTTTGAGCATTTGTTTAGGAAATATATAATCTGTAATATGATTGAGAAAATTACATTAGTTTGTGTTGCGGGTTCAATTATTCCGATATTGGAGCCCCGAGAACTGGAAACAGAGATATGCATAGAATGGTGTTTAAAATAAAAGTACAACGTAACAATATGCTAGGAGCAAAACACTTAAAAGCTAGCATAGAGAAAATTAGAGTAGAATCGTTGATTTGTCCACCGTAGAATATATGTTCTTTCTCTTATTTGGGAGGAGGTTTTTATAGAGGCAGGGCTTTTCTAGAGTTCCCGAGGTCTTCGCTTAGTGGTTAGGGGGCATCTCCTGGATAATGGGGGTGGCTCACCCGTCAGGTAGTTTGAGTCTTCCGCAAGTATCGCTTATTAGCCGTTGGCGAGCTCTCTCTTCTTCGAGGTCGGTCGCAGTTTGGCTTGGAGGGTCGATACTGGTACTTCGAACTCCCTTTCTGGTATTCGGACTGCTCTTTGCGTCAGTCGAACTATCCCTGGCCTCAGCGAGCTTCTTCTCCCTCTTGTTGGGTTGCGGTTCGACCAGAGCTATAGTTATCGTGAGCTAGTATGGCTCGGTTGTCCTGGGCCGAATTCATCATCAGCCCTTTACCAAAATTCTAAATAGGCCGGATCCGATCTGGTCCCAACAATAGCCCCTTTGGCTTGGCTGGTTATGTCTGTCATGACCTGTCGAGCCAAAAAGAAATGATCGAACTTGTTCTCAGTTGATTCATGTCCCTGGTTTCGGCCCTTCGGACTACCTCATGGGTGGTTCGGCTTTGTTTTTGGGTGTTCGTGGACACCTCTCGGCTCAGAGGACCAATTCCTCTGTAGGGGTCCTCACCCGTGCAACCCCGGGAAGCTGCTGCGGGTGCTGTCACCGCGGGCCCGAATCCGCGGTGATGGTTTGGACAGTTCGGGTTCTGTCTCATTTCTGTTTTTGACCACCTGGGGTGCCCCGATGAACTTAATGTGTTCGTAGTATGGGGTCATTTTATAAGGTTGAAGACGATATTCGTCGTACATTCGAGCACGGAGCCCTTATTGACTTATTCGGGGGCCCTCGAGCCCCTTTTGCTTTTGTATTTACGTCATTCCGTACTCTGTCGAACTGCTTTGTGCGACCTGCTTTCTGCGAGGTGCTTTCGGGTTTTTGGGCGGCAAAGTTAGGTGGCAGTTGCGTAATTTTCGCGAAAGTGGGGGTCGGTTTGGGGAAGTTGAGAAGGCGCTGAGGTATAACCGTCATTTGGGACGCGCGCTCTTTTCATTTTACTGACGCAACTGTTCCTTAATCTTCTCTAGGCGATTTCGAGCGATCGTTTGTCTTCTCCAGCTATTGCGCGGCGTTCTTTCAACTTCTTCCGTGGGTCTTCATTCTTCCACCTAATCGAAGGTAGTGCATTACGTTAATGTCCATCTTTTTGTCGAATCTTTGTGTGGTTTGGCTTTCTGGGTTTTGGGGACTCCTGGTGAAAAGTAGGGCTGACCGGGGCTCTTTCCTCTCCCCTTTTTCATTTTTAAGTTAACTTCTTATTTCCCAAAGATCTGTTTTATTGTGTGAATGACGAGTTCATCGAGCTCAGATTCCCAGAACCGCGATGGTTCTCAATCTAGGGGCGCGAATCTGATGCCGCCTTTTACTCCGTCTCCGGCTAGGGTTCCGAACCCTCTTGACTTCATGGGCCTGATAAGTTCATTATTTCACTCACTTATCTATATTATTTTTATATTATTTTAAGTAGTTTTATTGAGTTTATATATATATTTTATGCATGATGTCAATATTAGGTGGTTTTAGGTGTGTTTTGATGTTTATGCAGGTTTTTAGGCCTAAACTCACGAGAAAACCGTTCCGAAAGCAGTGACGTGTAAGAGTAGCAGTGAAGAGTTTTTCCACAAGAGGAATTCGGGCTATTGGCACATGGTAATGGATAGAGCTTTGAATTAGCTTTCCAACGCAACTGGAATCGGGTCAATCGGAGTTCGGATGAGGAAGTTATGGCCAAAACCGTGAGACCGCGCAGGAAGGGCTGAGTCAATATTTCCACGTCGATCGACGGGGATGCTGCGTCGATCGACGCGGACCTCCTGGCGCGGGAAATTGGCTGAATTCGAGAATTTTCATATCTTTAGCCTTAGATTTGATATGATACACCTCCACCTCTATAAATAACCTTGTAAAATCGAGTTTTAAGCATGTTTCATTCCAGATTTCAGATTTTGAGAGATTCAAAGAGTTTTAGAGTTTATGTTTGAAGATAGAGTTTTGTGGGAAGACATTCCAACCCAAGTTTTTATGCAATTCAGGTTTTATCTTTCTATGATGAATATTACTCTGAATATGTGTAACTAAACTTCTTTTCAGATTCTAGGGTTTCGAACTATCAATGTATGCATGTTTGATTAATTGAATTATTTTCCATTTCCCTTCGTAGTTTGTGAAATCTGTGCTTATTCATAATCTTGATTTGTTGGCCACATCTTAGGATTATCTAGTTGATTACTTGAGACGTAACTGTGATAGTTTTCAATCGAAAGAGATTTTCACAATATAATCTGATTTCTTGTCGTAACTGAAGGAGATTAATTATAGGAATAAATCTGTAGATCTTTGGAGTTAGTTAATTTATCTTGAGACCGAGCGAAGATAGGTAATTAATTAATCTACTTTACGAATTGTCCAACAAAGAAGTTCGTAATACTTTTCTGATGTTTCACTACGAAGAGGAATTAAAATTGGGAATTAATCAATTCATTCATACATGTCATACTTGATAGGTAGATATCCCTGGAATCTGTGCTTCTCTTATTTGATTTCAAAAGCTTTTCAATTTCCTGTTTAACTTTCATTAGCAAGTACTGCGATTTTCAAAACACCAAAACTTTTTATCTGATTTTCCTAACCAATATTTTCAAGAACGCCTGACTTAGTACTTAGGATTTTTTCGTTATTTCATTCCCCTGGATCGATAACCTTAGGGTTTACAAATTTATCTGCCACTATTTCTATAATTAATCTGTAGAAATTACAGTGATCAAATTGGCGCCGTTGCCGGGGAGTGAACAGAATTAATCTTACTATTAAATCTGTGATTGAGATATTGCTTTAGGCTATAATTTTTCGTATTTTCTGAATTTTCTTGCAATTTCGTATTTCCCGTCGATCGACGCTATACCTCGTCGATCGACGAAGTTGCTTTTCTTCCGTTGATCGACGCCATAGCTCGTCGATCGACGCTGCATCGTTTTTCTTATTTTCAGCTTTCTTAATTCAGTTCGTTTCGTTTATTTTCTGTTTTACCTCACTACCTCCTTTGCTGTACAGGTAGTGCATGAGTACAAGAGCTCGAGGAAAGGACCCGCTGTATTACTATCCGGACATTGAAGCTACCTGCAGAAAAATCCGAAGGAACAAGCGTGCTCAGGAAAGTTCGAGTAGCCACACAATGGAAGATAACGTACCACCACCTCCACCAATGCTAACTGCAGAGGAGCAGGCTGTGCTTCTCCAAGACATCCAAGCCATGAGAGAGCAAATTCAACAACTCATTCTGGAAAGGGACAACCCCGACAATGGATGAGTCTGACGATGAGGAAGAAGAGGAAGCCATGCAGAACCGGTACAAACCTCGGTTCAGGGAGACAAACTTCAGAACTGGCATCAATGCCAATAATTTTGAGCTGAAGACCGCATTGGTGCAGATGATCCAGCAAAATCAATTCGGAGGAAGACCAGCTGAAGATCCTTATGCCCATCTAATTCGGAGGAAGACAAAGCGTCTGGTTCAGGCAGTCGCCCGGCGATTATAGATCTCGAGGAGCTGGAGATCGCCGGCGATTATGTTCTTCCCTCCGACTGGAGGACTCATCGCGTACTTGGGGCTGTGTCTACAGTCACCCGAGAGATGATGAAAGCTCTCGCCGTCTCTGTCCCGTGCAAGGGGGTGAGGTATTTGGTGCCCCGCTCCTCCAATAGGTGTTTTGACCCGCCCCCGGGGTTCGCAGCCTTCTATACGGCGGCCATGGAGAACGGGGCGGGCCTGCCCGTTCACCCATTTTTCAGCGAGGTGCTGGGGTCCTACAACCTCTCCCTCTTCCAGCTGTCTCCCAACGGGTGGTGTCACCTTGTTGGGGTGCTATTGGTATGGCTCGACTTGAATTTGGGTCTCCCTACTGCCCGTGAGTGGCACCACATGTATCGGATCAACCAGAGCCCCGACAAACACTATTACTACTTCACACGTTGGTCTCGCGGGAAGTCAACGTTAATAAAGAAGGCTCCGACCAACTCTCCGGGGTGGTGGACGACTTTTTTCTACCTGAAGCTGGATGAAGGGGCCCCAGAATTTCTTTGTCAGGGTGGAAATCCGATTAGTGGGTCGACGCTTCCTTTGGTGATCTTCATAGTTCGCATAGTGTTGGGTCTGACCTTTTGTTTATCTTTTTCTCTTTTCAGGTCCTCCCCGAATAGGGCTTACACCCGAGGAGCAGGCTCGAGTAGATCGAGCCTACGACGTGTTAAAATACGACCGCCACTGGCTGACCGTCAGGAACGGCAGATCGGTTACCGCGGAGGCTGTTTTCGATAACAAGCTTCGAGCCATTCCCTTTACTGAGGAAATGACCCGCTCACGCCGCCCCCACGTGTCCGCTGAACGGGTCGCGGAGGCCCTTCGCAAAAAGAAGAGGGCTCGGGAGGAGGAGGAGGCCCGACGTCGTCCTCAGAACCCCCCGAAGCGCCCGACCCTGGAGTCTGGGCATCAGGTTCTCCCACCAACTCCCCCGCCTCCCTTCCGGCCTCAGGGGGAGACCGTGGTCAAAGATTCCCGCCCTTCGACCCGCCACGATGCTTCGCAAGGGGTCGAGGATTGGGGAAGGCGTAGGGAGAAGGAGCCCGAGCAACCTGGGCGTCGAAGGCGACTTCGCTCTTTGGAGCACGAGACACGCCGGGAAGACCTTGGCAAGTCTAATGTTGCCTCTACTACGCCTCCGGATCCGTTGGTGGACACCTTCCTGGTCCGGGCTCGCCAACTTCTGCTGGGCCAACCTTTGGCTGCCCAGACGGGGACTGCCCTAGCGCGCCTGGAGTGCTATCAGCTCCGCCAGCTTCAGGTATGATTCTGGGTTTCTACTTCATTCGTTCGCCGTGCGATTTCTGACTTGTTATGACGTTGCAGGCTCAAATGGAACTCGATTCCATCCAGCATGAGCTTAACATTTTTGCTGAGAAGTGCGCCGGAGAGATCTATCAACTTCGCAAGGAGTCAGACTCCTCGAAGAAGTATGTGGATACTCTGAATGAAAAGCTGAGCGCTGCAGAGGAAAGGGTTGAGGCCGCTATGAAGGAGGCGGAGACTGCGCGGGCTGAGCTTAGCAACCAGTGGAAGAGGGTTGCAGAGGCGCAAGCCAATTGTGACTAGGTGCTGGCTGACTTGCGGATGAGGAATGATCAGCTCGCCTCGATGGATTCGCGGCTCAAGGTTCAGCGAGAGAGCTACTTGGCCGAGGTCCAGAAATACGAGGAGAGGATTGCCTTGCTGCAGTCCGGTGAGGGTCTCGATTTTGAGGCGCTCATTACCTCCCCGCATTTCGCTGAGACGTACGAGGTACTTTTCGTACTTGGTTGTTTTCTCCCCTACTCGTGACTCGTCCGGGTCTAACCTTTTTGCAGACGCTCTCCGAACATGTGGAAAGCGAGGTCCGGGGGAGGATAGGGGCGAAGTACCCGGACCTCGATTTGAGCTTCCTCGACGAGCTGGAGCTTGAGAAGGAGGAGGAGAAGATCGAGGAACAAGGGGAAGGGCTGGACCGAGTCAACCAACAGGGGTCGCAACAGGACTCGAGCCATACTGATCGAACTCCAGTGCTGGATAATCCTATCTTCAGCCCGGTGCCCAATCCGAACGTCACTCCCGATCCTGATGCCGCCGCCTGATCTCCGTTTCTCAAACCCTGTTGTTTTTTGCTTGCTTCAAAACCTTGAATTTGTGATTTCGAACTGCTCCGAACTTTTATGCTTTATTTCGCGTATACTCTGATTTTTGTTATTTGAAGTTCGGATGATATTCTTGCTCGCTTACTGCGAAACAAAAATAATTAGCGTCGCCCCTCCGATGCTTAAGTTAGTATCACGTTTTTGAAAGTTAAATCGTAATTTAAAAGAGATAGGGCAGGTTAGGAAACGTTATCTGTGATGAGCTCTGTTTGACCTTTGCATTTCCGAGCCTCTAAGATTGGCCTCAGATTCCTGCAGGACATTCGTGAGAGTTTGGGCGATGCCCCCTCCGACGCTCAAGTTAGTAACAATTTTAGAATTCGGAGTGAATTAAAATCGTAAGGTAAAGACATAAATAAAAAAAGAGTTATTGGAAAAATGAGCGTATCTGAGGGATCGAGCTCGTCGATCTTAGGCCCTCAAAAGTAGTACTTCTTTAGGTGCTTGACGTTCCAACTGTTCCCAATTTCTCTTTCGTCATGAGCTTCAAGGTGGTAAGCGCCTCGACCTACGACTCTGGTGATCTTGTAGGGCCCTTCCCACATTGGTGCGAGCTTCCCTTGGCTTCGGTCTTTTGTATTCTGGAACACCCTTCTGAGCACCCAATCTCCTTCCTCGAAGGTGCGCAAGTGAACTTTCTTGTTGAAGAATCTTTCGACCTGCTTCCTCCTTTGGGCCATGTTTAGCAGTGCTTGGTCTCTCTGCTAATCGATTATTTCCAAGTTTTTCATCAGTTTCTCGCTGTTTTCGATCTCTTGGCAAGCCTCTACGCGCAGGCTTCCTGCTCGAACTTCTACAGGGATGACAACCTCTTCACCATATGCTAGGGCGAACGGTGAGCTTCCTGACGAGGTTCTGGGAGTGGTTCGATATGACCACAGGACTCCGGGGAGCTCCTCTACCCACTTAGACTTGTGAGTTGCGAGTCTTTTCTTCATCGTGGCCATGATCGTCTTGTTCGTCGACTCGGCCTGCCCGTTCGCCTCCGGATACCTTGGCGTTGAGAATACCAACTTGATGTTGTATTGGTCGCAGAATTCTTGTACTCTTCGTCCCATGAACTGAGTTCCGTTGTCTGTTCTGATTTCTTTTTGTATCCCGAATCTGCATAGGATGTGGGTCCATAGGAATTTGATTACTTCTTGCTCTCTTACGTTAGCGAAAGCCTCTGCTTCGACCCACTTTGTGAAGACGGTTGCTACCAGTATATATTCTTTCTGCCTGGCCCCTTTCGGAAGCTTTCCTATTATGTCCATCCCCCAAGCCATGAAGGGCCAGGCCGCGATTGTGGCGTGGAGTGGTTCTGCATGGCTTTGATTAGTCACTTCAAATTTCTGACACACGTCGCAGCTGCGTACGTAACTTTTTGCGTCTTTTCGTAGTGTTGGCCAGTAGAATCCTGCCGATATGACTTTGTGCGCCAGCGATCGAGCCCCTTGGTGGCTTCCGCAGTCTCCTTCATGTATTTCCATTAGAACGACCTGCCCCGCGGTAGGGTCGAGGCATTTGAGCAACGGTCCTTCAACAGATCGCCGATATAAGTTTTCGTTATGGATTGTATATTTGGCCGCTGCTCTGGTGAGGCGCACTGCTTCAGTTCTATCTTCGGGCAGGATTTCGTCTGCATGATATTTCCGTATTGGTTCGATCCATGAGTTACCGAGAGCTATGTCCATGATTTCTGTGGCCCTGTGCGTGGCTGGCTCCTCGGCCCAGGTTATGATGATTGGCTTTCCCTGCTTGCTTACTTTAGTAGAGGCTAAGTTCGCTAGTGCATCGGCCTCTGCATTTTCTTCTCGCACAATGTGTTTTACTTCGCATTCATCAAATTCATTCCGTATTTCTCGTGCGAGGGTGCAATATTTCTGGAGTCATGGCTCCTTGACTTGGAAGTGGTCCTCCATTTGCATTATCACTAACTGTGAATCTCCGTGCACTTGTAGGCGGCGAGCCCCTAGTTCCTTTGCGAGCTGCATTCCACGAACTAATGCTTCATATTCCGCTTCGTTGTTTGTTGCCTCGAAGTTCAGGCGGATAGCTCTTTCAAATAATTCCCCCCATGGACTATGTAGTCTGATGCCGGGTCCATTGCCGTGCATATTGCTTGATCCGTTATCTTGGAGAATCCATGGTTCTTTAGCTGTTTCGCCGACTTCCAAGCTCGCGACCTCTTTTTCCGCATCTAATTGTAGCCCTGCCGTGAACTCAGCTAAAATTTGCCAATACTTGCGACTTGATTGTGGTGCGCGGCTCGAATTCGAGGCCGTAGCCTCCGATTTTCACTGCCCACTTTAGTAGTCGACCAGACAAGCTCGGCTTTGAAAAGACAATTCGCAATGGATAAGAGGTCACCACTTTGATGGGATGCGATTCGAAGTAAGGTCGTAGTTTCCTTGATGCCGTGACTAGTGCTAATGCTAGTTTCTCTAGTGCCGTGTATCTTGTCTCTGCGTCGAGCATTAGCTTGCTCGCATACTGCATGGGATATTGCTTCCCATTTACTTCCTTGACTAGCGCTGCTCCAAGTGCGTGCTCGGATACCGACAGGTAGAGTAGTAGGGTTTTTGCTTTCTCGGGCTTAGACAGGAGTGGCGGGCTGGTTAGATAATCTTTTAAGTGCTCGAGTGCTCTTGCGCACTCGTCTGTCCACTCGAATTTTTTTCCTTTCCGAAGCACTTGAAAGAACTCGTGCATTCGGTCGGAATATCTTGAGATGAAGCGACTGAGGGCTGCTAATCTGCCCATGAGCTTTTGAACCTCTTTCGGGCTTCGCGGATGTGCGATCCCCTTTACGGCCTTTATTTGCCAGGGATCAGCCTCAATTCCTCGGTGAGTCACTATGTGGCCTAGTAATTTTCCAGATGCTACTCCGAAGGTGCACTTTGCTGGATTTAGCTTCATTTGATACTTATTCAGCACTTCGAAAGCCTGTCGTAGATGATGCACGTGATCTTTGGATTCCTTCGATTTTACCAACATGTCATCAATGTACACCTCCATTGTCTTCCCTATAAGTGGTTCGAACATTTTGTTCACGAGCCTCTGATATGTTGACCCTGCGTTTTTAAGTCCGAACGGCATCACCTTATAACAGTAGATCCCTTTGTTCGTCATGAAGATGGTTTTTTCTTGGTCTTCGGGGTGCATCAAGACTTGATTATACCCCGAAAATGCATCCATGAAACTTAGTAGTTCGTGCCCTGCGGTTGCATCAACGATGCAGTCGATATGCGGTAGCGGGTATGGATCTTTAGGGCACGCCTTGTTGAGGTCCGTGTAATCCACACAGACTCTATTCTTTCCGTTCTTCTTCTTTACTACCACAACGTTAGCGAGCCACGTCGGGTATTTTACTTCCCTTACGGATCCAATGTCTAGTAACTTCTGTATTTTTTCATTAACTGCGTCGTTCTTCTCGGCTGGGAATTTCCTTCTTCTTTGTTGTACGGGTCTATGATTAGGATCGACCTGTAATTGGTGTGTCATTATTTCTGGGTCGATTCCCACCATATCTTTGTGGGACCATGCGAAAGTGGTTCTCTCCGAGCTGAGAAACTTGATCAACTGTGCTCGGACTTCGGGGTCCAATCCGGCGCCGATGTTTGTTTTCTTCTCTGGATCGGCCGGCTCAAGTCCGACTTCCTCGGTCTCTTCAGATTCTCCCGCGGGGGTAGCGGTTCGTTTCTGGCGAAGTGCTGTTGAACGCACACGGCCTTGAAGCTCGCATAGTAGCACTCCTTGGTTGCATTCTGTTCGCCCCGGATTGTGCAAACTCCCCCAGGGGTCGGGAACTTGACCACTTGGTGGAACGTCGAGGGCACCGCCTTCAGCTGATGCAGCCGGGCCGTCCCAATAGGGCGTTGTAGGCACTGGGGGCGTCAATGACCATGAAGGACACATCATGATGTGCTCCTCTGCAGTACGTAAGTAACGATTCCAATCGTCATCTGGACACCATCGTTGAAACCAATTAAGGGGGTTTGTGATCGGACTATCTTCCCTTCGGGGATCTTCATCTCCTTCAACGCATGCAGGAACAATATGTTCGCCGAGCTCCCATTATCGACCAAGATTCTTTTTACTAAGTAGTTTGAGATTAGCAAAGAGATTACTAGCGCGTCGTCATGAGGATGGCTCAGCCCCGGTGCTTCCTCGCTGGTAAACTCGATTGGACAGTGATATGGGTTTCTACGCGGGGCCGCAGCCTCCTCTCGGGTTAATCGTCTGGCTTTCTTGGCAGCAGATCTGGTGATGCCGCTAATCTCTGACCCTCCAGTGATGCAATTGATAGTGCGGACTGGCTGTGGGGATCTGGGTTTATCTGCCTTGGATGGTCCTGACCCATCGACTCGTTTCTCTCGGGTCCACGTCCTTTTCCTGCGATCCGACAAATACTCAGATAGGAGCCTCTTTTTTAATAGCTCAACCACTTCCAGGCGCAGGGTTCGGCAATCTGCGGTGGTATGACTATGATCATTGTGGAATTCACAGAACTTTTGGACGTCCCGTGAAGCCGGATCGGCCTTCATCTTTTGCGGCCACCTTACTTTCTCCGGTATTCTCCGAAGCACGTTCCGAACGAGGTCCGCTGGCTCGATTGATAGCGTGTACTCTGGGACGTACGGACCGAGGTTGTTAACTTGTGGCGGCTTATGGTAAGGATGTGACCTTGGCGGACGCCTGTCCCTTTGCTCGCGTCGATTCTCATCGCGTACGTTGGGTCTTCCACTACCGCGGCGTGCTCGACGGTAGGGCTCGTCCTCTTCCTATTTGTTAAGTGCCCAGGCTCTGTTCAGGGCATCATCTTTCGTCTGGCAGGGATAGATGGATAGCTCGCAATATAAGTCCGAATCTACATCAAGACCCTTAGTAAATGCTCGCACGGCGGTGCTATTTGGACAGTTCGGCACCGCTACCATTTCTTTGTTGAAGCGAGACAGATACGCTCTCAAGGGCTCGCCCGGTTTCTGGATCACTGCATAGAGGTCGTCTGGGTGTTTGTCGAGGCGCCTGCTACTCAAATACTGTCGGAGGAACAGTTGATGCAGCTCTGCAAACGTTGAGATTGAGCTTCGGGGCAGGTTGATAAACCATTGGAGAGCGGGCCCCGTCAGGCTCAAGCCGAAACTTTTGCACATGTAGGCCTCAATGTTTGGGCACCCGGAATTGCCAGTGCTAACATCTTCTGCCGATAAATGGCAATGTGGTTTTTTGGATCTGAAGTTCCATCGTAGAGGATGAAGCTCGGTGGGGAGAACCTGGGCGGTAGCTCTGCCCCTGCAATATCTGGAGCGAATGGGGATTCCGCATAGCTCTCGCGAGGTATAGACTTTTCTGGCGTGGGTAGTCCGGGTACCTTGGCGAGCAATGACTCGAAGTACCTGAGCCTTTGCTCGAACCTCTGTTCGATCTGTTGGATTGCCCGGACCTCAGGTTGGTTCGGCTAAACGACCGGATCCGTGCGCATGGGTGGATCTACTGGTGTTCTCCGATCGTCTGTCTTTTAGGTTTGATTGAAGTCGTCCTCCAGATTTCTCGCAGTGTCCCGGATGTCTCTCCCCGCGCTTCTAGGCTCCTCGACAATGGGATGCACATTGCTTGCCTGAAGCTGTAGTCGCTGGTTCTCCCTTTCGAGGAGTTCGTACTTCCTCGCCATATCCTCCATTCTGGCCCCCATCGTCTCAATCATCTCTCTCGCGCCCTGTACTTGTGTTACCAATCTCGCAACGTGGGGGTCTCCCAAGACGTTCGGCGGTGGCAGCGGAAAAGTCAGTTCTCCGAGAGGAGTGGCGTTAAATGCTCTCATCAGATCAGTCACTGTTCCCCCCGTGTTTGGTGGACGGGGGGTCCCTTTGTTGGTCACAACGGCCCGACCTCGTCCGGCCTCTGTCGGAGTTCCTCGTAATGCTCTGGGGTTGGCTTCCTTGGCACGGCCTTCTGTCGGAGCATCTTTCTGGTCGTCGATAGCGCGTGTCTTTCCTGGATCGTCTGCCATTCCTGCAAAGAAAAGTCAGAATTTGTTCTCGAGGCCCCACGGTGGGCGCCAAATTGTTGCAGGTTCAATTATTCAGATATTGGAGCCCCGAGAACTGGAAACAGAGATATGCATAGAATGTGTTTAAAATAAAAGTACAATGTAACAATATGCTAGGAGCAAAACACTTAAAAGCTAGCATAGAGAAAATTAGAGTAGAATCGTTGATTTGTCCACCATAGGATATATGTTCTTTCTCTTATTTGGGAGGAGGTTTTTATAGAGGCAGGGCTTTTCTAGGGTTCCCGAGGTCTTCGCTTAGTGGTTAGGGGGCATCTCCTGGATAATCGGGGTGGCTCACTGATCGCGTATATTTTTAACCCACGACTTAGCAAAGCTAATAATATAGCGGCAAATAAAATTATCGATCCCTCAGGGAAAGAAGTAACGAATAACCTTTAAGTACTAAGCCAGGCGTTCTTGAAAATACTAATTAGGAAAATCAAATAAAAAGTTTTGTTGTTGTTTTGAAAATCGCAATAGTTGCTAATGGAATTTAAACAGGAAATTAAAAAGCTTTTGAAGTCAAATAAGAGAAGCACAGATTCCAGGGATATCTACCTATCAAGTATGACATGTATGAATGAATTGATTAATTCCCAATTTTAATTCCTCTTCGTAGTGAAACATCAGAAAATTATTACGAACTTCTTTGTTGGACAATTCGTAAAGTAGATTAATTAATTACCTATCTCCGCTCGGTCTCAAGATAAATTAACTAACTCCAAAGATCTACAGATTTATTCCTATAATTAATCTCCTTCAGTTACGACAAGAAATCAGATTATATTGTGAAAATCTCTTTCGATTGAAAACTATCACAGTTACGTCTCAAGTAATCAACTAGATAATCCTAAGATGTGATCAGCAAATCAGAATTATGAATAAGCACAGATTTCACAAACTACGAAGGGAAAGGGAAAATAATTCAATTAATCATAACAAGCATACATTGATAGTTCGAAACCCTAGAATCTGAGAACGAATTTAGTTACACATATTCACGGTAATATTCATCATAGAAAAATACAACCTGAACTGCATAAGAACTGGAATCCAGAAATCTTCCCGTAAAAACTTGTCTTCAAACATAAAACTCTAAAAACTCTTCAATAATAAATTCTTGTAATTGCTCTAACTCTTTTCTCTCTCTAACTCTGGTCTCTCTCCTACTATGGTCTCTCTTATTTCAAAAAACGAATTTACATGAATATTTATAGAGGTGAATGATGTATCTAGCAGTATCTAGGGTTAGATATGCGTTAATCTCCAAATCAGATCCAGACTAGGATTCCCGCATGCGCGTCGATCAAGGCTGTGTGGCGTCGATCGCTGGACTTCGAACATCCTCGTCGATCGACGAGGATTGGCAGCAATCGACGAAGCCCTTGCTTCCGTCGATCTCCTTTTTCTCTTCGTCGAGCGCTTGGCTTTTCTTTGCCTCGTCGATCGACGAGCCTCTTCGTCGATCGACGGGGTGCTGAAACTGGAATTCTAATCCTTCTCTGTTTTTCGGCTAAAAACCTGCATGATTCATCAAACACGACATTCCAAGTACAAAATCCAATTCATGCACGAATATGATACAAAAACGATCTAAACACTACACAAACAGTCAAAGAACAATAAGATAAGTTGGTGAAAATCCTAACTTATCAACTCCCCCAAACTTAAACCATTGATCGTCCTCGATCAATTCACAGAAAAGAATTCCAATCAAATGCAGATACAAGTGTGCAATGCCTCACAAGCCTCTTTTGCAATCTAAGTTTCACTTATTCACAAAAATCATGCAATCCAAACAAATTCTTATTGGTAAACTATTGAGGAGAAACCTCACCGGGCAGTGTTTGCACTCATCGCTCAATCAAGCAAAATGATTTTGAAATTCACACGATCAAAGTTTTAGTTTATTTCACCATAGGTTTGACAAATTTCTCATCTCTCCACTGCTTGTTAGCGTGGCTTTCAGGGAATCAGAAAGGTCTTCTTTTGGTTGTAATTAGGGGTGGGAATAGGCCAGGCTACCCGACAGGGGCCTACGGCCTAGCCTACCACAGGCCAGGCCAGTCCAGGCCAATTTCGTAAATAGGTCAGGCTTAGGCTATTTAAAAAGCCTATTTAGTTAAGCAGGTCCGGGCTCAGGCTCGAAAATAGGCCTACTAAGCCTAACAGGCCGGCCTATGAAAACAATCATATATTATATAATCAATTAAATATATTTATTATCTAGAATTAAAAATTTATTTATGATTTATGAATAATAAAATAAGTTAAATAAATCATTTGTTACTAAATAATATATTTATCTAATTTATTAAATGTATTTGTTATTGAAATAACATAATATATTTATAACTTAAAAATAAAATATACATTATAAATTTTAAGTAGGCTCTCATAGGCTTTATACAGGCTAAAGATCAGGCCTATTTCATTAAAAAGGCCAGGCTTAGGCCTACAAAAAGGCTTACTATAGATAACAGGTCAGGCTCAGGCCTCTTCAAGTTATAGCAGACCCAGGCCTTCGGGACCAAAGCCCAGCCTATTCCCACCCCTAGTTGTAATGTGGCTCACCTAATAGGTAGGATATTTTTGGCTAAGTGACTCAAAATATTTCAATCAAACCCAAAGACCCAAGCATATCATAACCACATCATTTTTCTATTTTCACACACAATCTTGTTCTTTTCCTTTTTCTTTCATCATTCTCTTGGGGTTCCTAAGAACTTGCTCTTAGTCATTTATGAACAACATAAGTAAGTTTTCCTCATTTTCTTTCTCTTTTTCACCAATGTTCATTTTTCTAAATGTACCCATGGAAACCCCTGAAAATTTTCTTTTCTCTCCTTGATTTTTTTTTTTCGCACATGGCCTCACATCACATTCCCACAATTCACACCATTCAATAAATCACAATCATCTTATTCATCAACCCTCCTAATCAAAGAAAAAAAAAATTCATTCAAGGCTCAAAGGGGCTACAAGTGAAGATTTAAGGTTAGTGTATGGGAAATGGGCTACGAAAGAACATGCCTAAAATCATCTTCACCCTATTACCGCACGTAATGCAACCTCAAGAGAGAAATTTGTCAAATTCTAGGAAATAAGTCTAACAACTTTGTCACTCATCAAACGAAAAAAATGGCACAAATTCCTCACAAGGTAGAAATTTTCGTTACTCCTCAATAATTACCCAATTTCGAATAGTTATCTTGCAAAAATTTAAGTTTCAAAGATCAACATATCAATTGGCTACTCTATCACATAGATTATCATTCTTAGTCAGCAATTATCTCGATTATCAATCAACAATTCTAGTTTAAGTAAAGACAAGTAAGTAGTCATAACACCATCATAATCAAAAAGTTCTGACTGTCCTATGTTCAAAAGCTCCTAAACAATGCTTAGACTATTCACTTAGAACAAGTACCACAAATCAAGAGTTCAAAAATACTAATTTTAAGTAAAAGGCTTTGCAGAGAGCAATTGTTCACACTGAAGCAAAAGAACAAGGATGGTGATGGTTCAGAAAAAACAAAATCAAAAACAAAAAAAACAGAAAACAACGAAAATAACAAAAATAAAAAAAAAACAGGAAAATGAAAACAAACAAACGTTTCCCTTTTCCTATCCTCATCCCCCCAAACTTGTTTCACTCAAAGGAGTGGAAAAGTTTGAAAGTTAGATAAGGAAAAGGGAAACGGTACCTCATTCCTCCTCCGGAGGATCCTCCATCTCGACATCGGGAGATGGCCACACGGGCAATCGTCGTCGGCGGTCTTGTCGCTCTCTTTGCCGGCGTAGGTAGACGGACTCAGGCTGCGTGTTCAGGAGGAGTCGCTGCATCTGAACGTCGAGGTTATTCAACCTCGTGTTCACATTCTGTCGAAAGTCTGCCTGCTGTGCGTGCTCTGCTGCATGCAAATCAGCCTGCTGCTGCATAAACTGGTAGATCGCCGCCAGATCCACCCCGGAAGATGAAGACTCTCCCGAGAAGTGGTGTAGCGGCTGTCTGCCGGTCCGGTCAGAGTTGTGCTCTCCTCCTTCGTCATCATGAGGTTCCTCCTCCTCGGGCATTTCTGGGGGCGTCTGCGGCGGTCGCTGGTCTGGCCGGGTCAGTGGTCGGTGTCGAAGTCTGGAGGTACCTGGGCCTCCTTGTGCTCCGACCATCAGCCTCAAGTGGGCGGGTGTGCTCATCAACCAATTATCACGGAAGTGATAATCGGTGACGTGAGTGAGGTCATGCTGTGGAAGTGGAAATCTGTCCCCATTGGACATCCGCAAAGACCAACCTGACGCCCGTGGTGAAAGCATCAACATCTTCACCAAAGTCCCAGTGCCAAGTCCTCGGCTGTCGTCCTCAAGAGACTCGATTTGTGTCAAATCGACCCCCACATGCTCCGCAATCGGGGTGATCAATCCCCCGCTCCAAATATTGCCTTTGGTGGCCTTGATCTGATGCCGCCATTGGTCCATGACTAACGCCGCGAAGCTAAACTGCTCCCCTGTCAACATGCAATTGAGGGCAAAAAGTTCCCCCACTCTCACTTTCCCGCTCTCATGTCTGCCGGTGATCGATACCCCCACACATCTCTGAAGATATCTGAAAACTGGGTTGTCGATGGAGGACGCTTTCAAGGTCCCCGAGTCAAACTCCCGCAGGTCCTCTTTGGCATCAGATGCAATCTGGGACCAGAAACGGGCAATGTCGAAGTGTGGGGGAAGAAAACCGACCCCCCCAACGTGGACTCCCCAGATTTCTTCAAGCTCGTCCCTTGGAATTTCGCAGTACTGGTTCAAAAGCTGGAAACCAATTGTGGTAGGCTCTGATTCCGGTTGAACCTCGAAGACGTGGAGTGAAGCAAAAAACTCCAGGACAAGCGACGGGTATGTCGGCCAGCGGGCTGTCATCCAAGCATTCCAATCAATTCTCTGCAAGAGAGCCTCAACATCTGCTCGGATTCCCAGCGTTTGCATTGTCTCCGGGCATGGGTAAAGTGTCTGCCGGATAGTGAACTCATCTCCTGAGAATTTTCTGTATCGCCTCTCATGAGCTTGCTCGGCGAAGGTGGGTCGAAAATCCATGGTCAAACTGCAAGGGTAGTGGAAAAATTTGTCAAAGTTCATCACAATTCTTCACAAAATTTCCAATGTAAGTGCATCCAATTGTGCAAAAATCCACAGAAAAAAAAATCTACCCATGCAAAATTGATTCGACATTCATGCAATTCAAACTCTATCCTAGCATATTACCTTTTTGTTTGACAGAATTTGTCCCAGAAATAGCAAAACTAGAATAACACCCCCAACTAGAATCATCCCCCAAACTTTCGTACGTAGAAATCAATGAAATTCAAGCAGCAAACCAATCATAAGTAAGTATATCGAAAAAAACAACTAACCATATTGAATAATCACAAAGAATAGCAACGAAATCGACAAAATTGCAAAAATGAAAACAAGGGCTCCAAATTCAATTTTTATCAGAAATCATGCTCAAATCCATCAAAACATGTGAAATAATCGAAGAGGAGAGTGTTAGGATACATACCGTGGTTGGTTTTGACGAATTTGGAGAGAAAAAATTCGAGGTGGTGATTGGGAGAGTGAGAGCAGCGTGCGTCGTGTGTTTGTGAGGAAAAAAATGAGGAAAGGTGGGTTTTAAACCCGTCTCTGTCCGACTCAGCGACGCTCGCGTCGATCGACGAGGCATCTTCGTCGATCGACAAAAGTGAAACATTCCCGTCGATCGATGAGCATCTCCGTCGATCGACGAGGCCGAATTTTCTCATCAATCGACGTGGTCGACAGATGACTGGACCCGAAACAACTCGAAAAAGAAAAACGAAACTCGACTGACTCGACTTGACTGAATTAAAAAAATAACTGAAATAAATAAAGCAGGAAACTGTTGGGTTACCTCCCAACCAGTGCTTGGTTTATTGTTGCTAGCTCGACAATACCTGAGTTTTTTAAGGGCGGTTCAAGTAATACTTCTCCACTGCTCCGATCTGAAGAGGGGTGAAGTATGGTTTCAGGTTTTGCCCGTTCACTTTGAAATTCTTTCCATCTTGGCCAGCTAATTCAACTACACCGTTCATGAATTGGCAGATCACGGTGTATGGTCCGGCCCACTTTGACTGCAGCTTTCTGGGCATGAATCGAAGACGGGATTTGAAGAGAAGAACCTTGTCACCTGAATGGAAAACATGCGAGCGGATCTTCTTATCGTGGAATCTCTTTGCTTGATTCTTATAAATGATGTTGTTCTCATAGGCTTCGTCCCGAAAGTCTTCTAATTCGTTCAGTGCCATAGCGCGTTCTTCTGCAGCTGTCCTCCAATCCAGATTTAATTCTTTCACTGCCCTCCAAGCTTTGTGCTCCATCTCGACGGGAAGATGACATGACTTTCCAAAAATCAGCTGATATGGAGATGTCCCAATCGGTGTTCTGTAGGCGGTGCGGTATGCCCAAAGTGCATCATCGAGAACTGCCGCCCAATCCTTTCTTTGCTTTACCGTCTTCTCCAAAATCTGCTTGATTTCTCTGTTGGATAGTTCCGTCAACCCATTCCCTTGAGGGTGATATGGGGTGGTAACGCGGTGCTTTACTCCGTACCTAGCAAGAAGAGAAGAAAGCCATCTGTTACCAAAATGTGATCCCCCATCACTTACCAGGGCTCTCGGTGTTCCGAATCTTGTGATGAGCTTTTGCAGGAACTTGACGACGACTTTGTGATCGTTGGTGGCTGTCGGAATGGCTTCGACCCAACGTGATACGTAGTCCACCGCCAATAGAATGTATGTGAATCCTTGCGATGGCGGGAAGGGTCCCATGAAGTCGATCCCCCAGACATCAAATATTTCAACTTCAATTACCGGAGTCTGTGGCATCTCATCCATCCGCGAGATGTTTCCGGTCCTCTGGCAGCAATCACAACCCGTTATCCATCCGCGACAGACTTCGTAGATGGAAGGCCAATAGAACCCGCTTGCAAGGATTTTGAAGGCAGTCCGGTTGGCTGAATGGTGGCCGCCAGTAGGAGATGAGTGGCAGGCTTCGAAGATTTTGTGCCACTCGGACTGG
>JAPKLW010001077.1:0-14613 GCA_026898455.1 Plectranthus barbatus | reverse complement strand
ATTCATCATAGAAAAATACAACCTGAACTGCATAAGAACTGGAATCCAGAAATCTTCCCGTAAAAACTTGTCTTCAAACATAAAACTCTAAAAACTCTTCAATAATAAATTCTTGTAATTGCTCTAACTCTTTTCTCTCTCTAACTCTGGTCTCTCTCCTACTCTGGTCTCTCTCCTTTCAAAAAACGAATTTACATGAATATTTATAGAGGTGAATGATGTATCTAGCAGTATCTAGGGTTAGATATGCGTTAATCTCCAAATCAGATCCGAACAAGGATTCCCGCATGCGCGTCGATCAAGGCTGTGTGGCGTCGATCGCTGGACTTCGAACATCCTCGTCGATCGACGAGGATTGGCAGCAATCGACGAAGCCCTTGTTTCCGTCGATCTCCTTTTTCTCTTCGTCGAGCGCTTGGCTTTTCTTTGCCTCGTCGATCGACGAGCCTCTTCGTCGATCGACGGGGTGCTGAAACTGGAATTCTAATCCTTCTCTGTTTTTCGGCTAAAAACCTGCATGATTCATCAAACACGACATTCCAAGTACAAAATCCAATTCATGCACGAAAATGATACAAAAACGATCTAAACACTACACAAACAGTCAAAGAACAATAAGATAAGTTGGTGAAAATCATAACTTATCACTCACCCGTCAGGTAGTTTGAGTCTTCCGCAAGTATCGCTTATTAGTCGTTGGCGAGCTCTCTCTTCTTCGAGGTCGGTCGCGGTTTGGCTTGGAGGGTCGATACTGGTACTTCGAACTCCCTTTCTGGTATTCGGACTGCTCTTTGGGTCAGTCGAACTATCCCTGGCCTCAGCGAGCTTCTTCTCTCTCTTGTTGGGTTGCAGTTCGACCCGAGCTTTAGTTATCGTGAGCTAGTATGGCTCGGTTGTCCTGGGCCGGATTCATCATCAGCCCTTTACCAAAATTCTAAATGGGCCGGATCCAATCTGGTCCCAACAGTTTGTAATATATTTGTATGATGAGATGTAATTTTAAGTGTTGGCGCAGAGACGGACCTATGTATAATATTGGGGGTACACTTGCACCCCAAATTTTTATTTTCTTGTTATTAAATTTATATATTCATTACTATTTATATACTTATTTATATAAATTTTTATATAATGTATTCTCAATTTAATTTTATCCATATATTATATCCCCAGTTATAATTTTCTGAATCCGCCCTTGCTGACATATGATGTAGCAAGCCGTATCAACTTTCGGTCACCGAAAATTTACTCTAATAAATTTGGAACAAAGCTGATAATTTTTAATATATCTGAAAAAATATGAATAGTTTATAATATAATTGATATTTTTTAAAAAATTAGTAATAAATTGAATCGTTGAATGCATGATGGATCAAAAATTCTCCAAACGCAAATTTAAAGAGGTATAAATATTTTGTTTACTTGGTCGTTGTTATCAGTAAAAGACAATTATTCTGTAATAATGTCAAAAAAAAAAAAAAAAGTAGTCGACGACGCCATGATTCTTTATCCTTTATTTGGTGTTGAGTTCTGTAAAATAAAAAATATATTTAGATAAAATTCTTATGAAATTGTCGTACGATTTTTAGTTTATAAACATGTTCTTATAATTGATATTATTAAATAAATATTCAAATAATGTATTTTTACAGTTAATAATATAATTATTCAATTTAAATGATGTATTTAATAATAAATCAGTAAATGATTAATGGTTCCATAACGTGCCACGCGTGAGCAGGTTCTGATCCTCACGTCGCTTCCCTGCAACCGCTCACACCTTGTAAGTTTTTCCATTATACTTGGGGAAGAAGAAATGAAAGGCGGCTTCCCGAAAATTAGGATTATACGTAAATGTAAATTTGTTGATTGCCTCACAGTTGATACCTCTTTTGACAATCGCTACTTCTAGTCTACATACTCCAACCACTGACGTACATCCACGTCATCATCTCGCGGGCTATAATTATTTATTAGTCCACCGAACCACTTTATTTTACTCCCCCACAAAACTGGCACAAATCAGTAGACAACTCTCAGAAAAAGTAGAGAAACACAGTTTGCGTGGATCACCGGTCAAACAATGAACCACTTGATCGCGAGATCAGTGATGAGGCGCGCGGTCGCCGGAGGTAACTGCCGCCGCTTCTTGGCGGTGGCGCAGGGTACAAACGTATTGACGCCGACGTTCGGTGTGTCGGCGGCGAAGTCCGGCGAGCAGATAGAGAGGCTCAGCGTGGTGTTGGTAGGTTGGAGACGGATGATGAGTTCTGCTGCGGAGCCTACGTCGTCTTCGCCGCCGTCGACAGAGAAGGCGGGGAAGAGCAGCGAGTTGCCGAAGGAGAAGGTGGAGAAAGACGATATGCTGGTTTCGAGCTATTGGGGGATTTCGAGGCCGAAGATTAAGAGGCAGGATGGCACGGACTGGCCTTGGAACTGTTTCATGGTAATATCATCGTATTTAAGTATATCGGTTGAATCTGTTTGAATGATTGTATTGATGCACCTTCTACATATGTTTTACCGTTTTTTTTTTTTCGTGAAATGCCACCGTGTTCGATGTTTTTTCCAAAACTCTCTTGATTGTTGTTTGGAGGATGATCAGGCTAAACGATTTCTCGGTAGTTTCAAATTATGATGATCCATAGAGTATAGTTTAAGTTAATTTTAATTGAGGCAACTCTATATATTTTTTATCGGCTGATCTTGTGAACTGTAATAGTGTTCAGTTTTCAGAATGAACGAATCTCAAGTTTGCTCCCTAACTTTAGAATCAGGATAGATGACTTATATAGTTTCAAATCTGAATTCGGAACTTGCTTTATGATTATAGGCAAAATATGCTCGTAAATTAAAAGTGACATGCGATTTCTCTGAGAAATGGATGCAAGGTGCACCAGCACTGGTGCTAAATTATATATGAAGGTGGTTAGTATTGACGGATCTACATTATTTCATGGGCGGAATTTCATGATTGGATCAAACGAATCCTGTGGCATTAGAGTTGTATTTTTTGTGTTAGGACAGCTCATTATGTCGGATTCGGAATATGCTGAGCGAATTACAGTGGCATTATTGTGCTAATGGCAGTTTATTATTTTTGTGACTTTTGCCCGAGTTTGATTCGGCCCCAACTGTTTCATTTTTTAATCTGCACAGGTCTCACTTGGGAGTCCCATATATTCTGGCCTTGTGCTGTCAAATTCTCTTCCAATCAGTTAAATATTAGAAATATAGTGTGTTAAATCCTGCATGAGGCAATCATAGAAGCAGTTATATCACAATATTCAGATCTTATCTTGCAGTAGAATAACAATACTTGAGAAGTTTTTTGGCGACCTGAACTCTTATTAAATCTTTATTTCCAATTTTGCAGCCGTGGGAAACATATGCGGCAGACTTATCGATTGATCTCCACAAGCACCATGCTCCAAAGACATTCTTAGACAAAATAGCATATCGGACAGTGAAACTTTTGAGAATCCCTACAGATTTGTTTTTCCAGGTATTTTCTTCACTATGTTCGACTCTCTTTGCTTCTTCTGCACATGTAGATGTTCTCCAAATACTCTGTTCTTTTTTAACGAGCATCAATGGAACCTTTGTGCTGTGTTTTGCAATGCATTATGATTTATCTTGCCCACTGCTGCTATTTCATTTCTTATTTTCATCAATAATCATGAATCATATTGTTCACTTAGGAATATAGCCCGAGGGCTTTTAATGATTTGACTTGAGCAGATTTATTTAGGTAGTTTCGGTAGAGTGGATAACTATGCGAGCTCAAAGCTTTACTGCACAGCTGCTTACACCAAGTATAAGTAGAATTTAGGGAAAGAAGCATTTACTTAATGAGTAGTATTGGAGTCAACTCCACCACATACATCTCTAAAATTTGATTGGTAAGGTGCCTTACATCTTCCTTTATGCATGCCTATCATTTTTCCATTGTTTTTTTTTTTTGGACGAATTAAGTCTGAATGAATAGAACTCATCCAGTCAATCAGAAAATCCATTTTAGCCGAAAACCCTGATCCAGGATTAATTTGCAGAGGCGGTATGGGTGTCGTGCCATGATGCTCGAAACCGTAGCTGCTGTTCCCGGTATGGTGGGAGGGATGCTGTTGCATCTGAGGTCTCTGCGCAAGTTTCAGCAAAGCGGGGGTTGGATAAAAGCATTGCTGGAAGAAGCTGAGAATGAGAGGATGCACTTGATGACCATGGTAGAACTGGTGAAGCCCAAGTGGTACGAAAGACTGCTCGTACTCGCTGTTCAGGGTGTCTTCTTCAACGCATTCTTCGTAACATACATAGCTTCCCCGAAGCTGGCTCATAGAATCGTCGGTTATTTAGAAGAGGAGGCCATACATTCCTACACCGAGTACTTGAAGGACATCGACAGCGGCGCGATCGAGAATGTCCCTGCTCCTGCTATTGCCATCGACTACTGGAGACTTCCGAAAGATGCAACTCTCAAGGATGTCATCACTGTCATCCGCGCCGATGAAGCTCACCACCGCGATGTCAACCATTTCGCTTCAGTGAGTCTCACTAACCATTTTTGTCTCTTTTATATTTCTGTAATGACGTTGAAATCATGGGGTGATGAATTTCATTTTTATTGGGCAGGACATTCATTACCAGGGGAAGGAGTTGAAGGATGCACCAGCTCCTATTGGTTACCATTAAATGTCGTGCTGCCGTAATTGGATATATAGTGTTTGCATTTTTCTGTTCAACTAAACGGCTTTGTCTCGTTTCATCTGAATAAAAAGTAACATGTAATCTAGCGTTTTATGCTTGCAGTCATTAGTATTAGTTAATTCCGGATGAAAAAAGATTAACCATATTCTCAATGCAAGACAGAGAACTAAACCCAAAATAACACACCTAAACAAAACCAAGTTCAGCGCTTGATTTGGATGGCTGGAATTGTTTATATCCAATCACCCTAACAAAATTGATTTGTAAGAAAAAAGATACCTCGCCATTATAAGGTGGTTCGTGTCAATTTAATAAGCTAATGTGGGATACTTGATATTTAGATATTAGAATACAATTTGCTAACATTATTCGTTCAATCTTCAACTTCGAAGATGATTTCCATTGTTAACTTCACTTCACATAATGTCAAACAGCAGGAAAAGTCTGAAAATTGTGATTAATAACAGCAATGATTCCTTGAAAAAACTTTGCACAGATGATATATTGGGATTCACATGTACATAATTGGCCATGGATGACTTTGAGTATGACAGAAAAAACCTTACACGGTGGAGTTCAGCTACCAGTATTAAGTGATTCTCTACCACCAAGAGTCTGGATTATAGCCTCAAGAAGTTTGATCTCTTTGTCCCGCTTAGAAATCTCTTGCTGCTTTGCATGTAGCTCTTCCATGTGCAGTTCAAATACTTCTGAAATAGATCATAAATTAACATTTAACTAGATATAACATGTAGCAATAGCATGCAAAAGCAAAACTCCATAGGCCATATAGTTATATAAACCACATCATCTTTGAACTTGGAGTCCACTATAGTCCAGCAGAAGTACTTCGGTCCACAAACTACGTAAAGAAAGCCTCAACATTGAGCATTTAAAGAATAGTGAATCTACAACTATGTGGTCATAGCCAAGTGCTGGATCTCAATCCTATCAAATTGATAATACATTCAACCAATAGAAATTATCTTTCATCATTCTCAACTTTTTTCGCTCGTTAGGATCCTCAACAACAATGCCATATTTTATACGCATACACACATGTAATATCGTTTGACAATAGAAAGCTCCAATGTTTGCATGAGTTCTTAGGACTTGTAGTAAAGGGTTCAGCACACGATGTTCACTCACAGATATTAGAGTGAATTACTAATGATCTTTGATAGCAGCATCTGCAGAAATGTTTCAAAAACGACTTTCATATTATATCATAAGAGAAAGGAACCAAAGTAACATACTAGAGGTGTTTTCAAGTTCCTTTGTAATTTCTAGTGCACGAAGCTCGGCAGCCTTCTGTGCAGCCTCAGCCTGCCGTTTTTCAGTACGTGCATGGGCAGCTGCTGAAATGGCAGCATCAAGTTCCTTTTCTAAAGTCTCTACTCTCTGCTCGAGAACCTGTAGTCAAACATTTTTAAAGTTAATAAACAAGTCACTACCTCGAGTTATTAATACGAACATTACATCATATACACTGTGCAACAAAAGTGAGGGGGCACATCATTCAATTTAAAAAACTAAACAGTAAACCAAATAGACAGAGCAAGCTAATCCAGATATTAATCTTTATCATTGGCTCAACATTCCATCACAAGGCAAAAGAATCCAAAAAGGAAATAAACAAAACCATCAGTGAAAATAAATCAAATATAACACTGCAATCAACAGCATTTATCTACTGTACTATGGGGATTATCCTATTAATCTAAATTATTTTGATAAATCTACTTAAAACAAAAAACTTTTCAAAAGTAACAGAAAAATAAAAGTATGTTCATTAACCACAATCAGTAACTATCAAAAATACCTGCCCCAATCAACAAGGCAAGAAGAAATGCCTCTGCCTTTGAGCCTGTGTGAGAACCAACTCTTTCTCAATAAATGTTATCCAATTTTCCAAAGTAAACATCCATAAACTTGAATTAGAATTTAGAAAGTGACAGCAAACATAGAAGTCAACAAAATATAAAAAATGATCAGCAGCTAAAATACCAAACACAAAACCCTCACATAAAGATCCCTAAATTCCGATCACGCTTGGAAACTTTAAAGCCAAAACACATCAAATACCACAAATGGTAAATCAGCTAAGACAATAAATATAGAATCATCATGATATAGTCTCAGTAACTCATGAAAATGTATCTAATAACACTCACAACACAAACTTAGTCAAAGACTCAAATCGAGTGAACCAAAATGGTAAATCTGCACGGAAATCCAAACCAAACCTAGTTTGAAAATAGCAGATACTACACTTCAAATTAAGACTTTAGCAATCCAGGAGAAGTTAGGCAGCAAGAGATGGACCTTGATCGTGCGGGCTTGTTCTGAGCTGAGGGAGGCTTTAGCAAATGTTTCATCGTCGACGTAGACGGCTTTCTTGATGAGTAATTTCTGCAGAGAATCTAGATTCGAGGCCGTCTCCGTCAGATTGGCGATGGCTGCCGTCCATCGCTCAGCCCCTTTCACTTTCTCTCTCTCTTCCATTTTCCTTGTTCTGTATTTTCACATTCCTTCCATATTTTATTCCTTTTGATGCGGAAGTGTAAATTTAAAACTAACAAGGACTTGAAATTTAAAAAAAAAAGGTTTCAGATTAACCCTCCTACTATTATTAATTAAGTCTTTTAACTTTTAGAAGTTCAAGTACACTATTTAAATACTTTAAATTTTAATTTTTAATAAGGGTATAATAAGAAAATAAAATTAAAGTATTAAATGACCTAATTTTAAAAATTATAAGAGTTTAATTAATTCAAATAGTTATAGAGAATCCAATGTGTATCTTTTTAATTGACGAAAAACTTATTTAAACCTTATCTCATTTAAAAATTAAAAAAATGTTTTAGGTAGTGATCAAGTTTTACTCATAAAATATCCTTGGAGTTTTATCAATTCAAAACTTGAAATATAGTTAAATTATTAATTTATTACATAAAATATAAATCTTCAATTCAGAACTTGAAAGATGCAAAAATTCTCAAGTGATGACATGAAAAATTAAAAAAATTATCAATGTATTATCAGGTCACGAGTTGAGAATTTAAAGATCTTTCATATCCTGGATTGAAAATTTTCGGATCCTAAATTAAAAATTCATCTTGCATGTCCTAATTGATAATTAAACTATCTTTCACGTTCTAAATTTATAATAAAATATATATTTAACTTTTGTTTATTATTTTAAAATTTAAACATAAAATAATATAAGTCTGAAAATGATAAAATCACTATGTTGATTCATAAAGAATATTGAATCACAAATGTTTAACAGGAAGCCATATTTGGATTCTGGCATAAACATAATTCACTATTAAATATTAATTATCTATATATGTGTTGGGGTTCGATAATAAATGCCCCATCTAAAAGTTCAAAATGCAGCCCAATAACTATTTTGGAGGAGAAAGTAGATGACCGGTCTGGGTCAAGATAGTCCAAGAGAAAGCAATCTGAATGGAAGGGTGGTTTGATTAAACCAGTTCGCATAAAGCAACCCAGCTAAGGTAGTTCGACCCGATCAAAAAGCAGTTCAATGAGCAGGATAGGGGTACCAGAAGGATCAGAAGACTTGTCCAATGATCGAGAAGAGTTAATAAATGGTGAGGAGTTATGATCGCGGGACTCCTGGAAACGGCTAGAAACGTGCCTCGTAACAGCCACGACACACCAGGAGCTCATTAATGCTACCTGACGGAAATATAGGAAACCGTAGACAAATCTCTATAAATATCTCTTGTAAGTCGATTTTTCGACATCTAGGCTCACATGTAGGAAATCATATTCCTTATTTTAAACATTCTTGGAAAGCATTGTAAACCGTTGTTCATCAAAGTGGTCGGCGAACTAGTTTTTCAGTCGACAACATCGATCTAATCTTATATTGCATCTCGGTTTGGTTTATTTCGGTTCATTTACTTTCCCTAAGTTCAATTCCTATTATTTTTATTATTTTTGTGCGAAAGTTTGGGGCCTCGTATCCGAACGAGAAGTACCCTCAACAATTTGGCGCCCACCGTGGGGCCCCTGGAACGAAAACTGCACTAACTTTCATTGCAGGAAATGGCTGACCACGGAAACAACGCCAACATCATTGAAGTTGATACCGAAAGGACCACCCCGCCAATGGGGACGGGCAGGGGAGCTGATCCGGGCATAGAACGAGGAAATCCCATAGGAGCGGGACGAGGACGCCCGCCGATAGCCGGGTGCAGAGCCCCTCAACTGCTAAACCGCGACGAGACGGTGGATAACCTCCACCAGGCTTTCAACACTACACCGCTCAGCGATCTGGCGTTCCTACCACCCCCCGCCTTCTAGTATGAGGGATCCGCATGTAGCCCAACTAGTCAGCCAGGTAGAGGCCGCAAGGAGCGCCATGTAAAAGATGGGAGCGCAGATGGAGGAGATGACAAGAAGGTACGAGCTCCATGATCGCGATAACCGGCGATTGCAACACTAAATCAACACGCGACCGATCGTCGAAGAGCCGGGAAGTACCAGCAGGGAACGCCAAGCCATGACCCGCAACTTGCAGGCAGAATTCAACGAGACTACGGGGTCGGATACGGGTGCGACCCCCTGAACCCTAAACAAAAATCATCAGGCACGAGCGAATCAGACAGTGGAGCCCAGTCCGACCAACAACCTCGTGCTGACTCAAACAGAGCGACGGTTCGAGCAGCGACTGAGCTACTTCGAATCCCTCATTGCCAAAATTCCCGGTCTCCCACCACTAGAGAGGACGATCCCAAGGGAAATCTATGCAGAGTCACCATTCTCTCAGGAGATCGCAGAGGTCGAGCTACCGGCATGATTCACTCCACCGAGTTTTGTGCACTTTGATGGGACTAGCGACCCAGAGAACAACGCGGCAGTATACAAGCAGAAAATTTTTGCCCTGGCAATCCTGAGTGCGTAGCAAGAGGCGTGCATGTGCAAGAGCTTTGGATCCAGTCTCACTAGCCCCGCGCTTCAGTGGTTCATCAATCTGCCCAGAAACTCCATTTTGACATTTGTCGAGCTGCACCAGCTATTCTTACGCCTGTATTGAAGGGATTTGTGAATTGAATCACTTAATCCATTAGCCGAGATTGTTAATTGGAATATTAAAAATAAATTACTATGCCTAAGATTAATAAGAGCATGCTCTTATTGATTATGCATAAGAGGGTTTTACGAAACACCTGGATTGTAGAAACCTGAAGAACGTAGTGCGCATACATTTGATCCTCGATCCTTTTCCCACGTACCAATATTTATTCCTAACAGATTGAGGATTAAATCAATTAATTTTGAAAACAAGAGAGAGAGAGAGAGAGAGAAGAAGAAATAACACGATCCTCCTGATTTGATCTTCTGATCTGTATCCCAACTCCAATTCGAATATCTGGTGAAGATTCCCTTCGGATTCCTTGCTCGGTTGAGAAGCAGAATTTCATCCCCGTTTTCAGATCTTAGTCGATCATACACAGCTCCCAAATCCTGGTTTGCTGTGTTGCAACTTATGATCTTGTGGTGTGTTGAGATCTGAGAAACTGAAGCCTATTTATAGGAAATTCTTGACTTCTATTGGGCCTGAGTTTTCATGGGCCATACCAGGGACCATAATGCAAATAGCAAATAAGGTCTATCAATTAATTAATTCTCATATTCAACACAAAATATAATTAATTAATTAATATTGATTCATTCCATCAGAGAATCAATACTATCCTACCTATTTGCTACCACGTTTTGAGGTACGGATTGCATGGGCTTGGTATATCCCCACATTTAAGGTTATAGACATTCGTTAATTAATTTAGGCTCTGAAAAGCCATTTAATTAATTAACATCTTATATTCGTGAGTCAATTCACTCAAGCCTTTTCACTTATACTTGAACTTAATCAGTCTGCAGGACTTTAGCATAACGAACATTTTGAGTTGCTCAGGGAATGTCACCATCCTATACTGGATGTGGTTACCTAGTTCCAGTACCAGACAATCATACACAAACTGTTATCACCCAAGATACAGACATAAAGCTCAACTAGAGCCTTTCACTGCAACTCAAAGTGATACACAATTTGTGTATACCTTTGTACCTTCATTTAGGTTTAGGATCTCACCAAGCCATAAAGATCCAGATTCTTTTAATGTCACATAAAAGAATTGATCTCAACTAAAAGAATCGATCTTAACTTAGGTCCTTATCAATGCGTGCCCCCCACCAACTTACCAAGCTATCCAAGATAAGATGCTTATTACTGCGTATGCTGCAGCCTACACCGACAGTTTATCCTAGATCTGTCTCAGTTGTGATAACCATTTATATCTCACCAGGTCAAATGATTCATAGAATCTTCCGTGATCTACTACCCCGTATGATCTCCCTATCAACGAGATTAGAGGATAAGAGCATTTGTGACACATGTTTGTTAATTCAGACAGGAGATGAACAAACAACATTTATGATTCCCAGTATATTAACCAATCGACCTTGTACATAATATACCAATCATAATGCTTTCAGTAAATAAATCCATCAAGTATTCGAGCAGTCGGAGACTCGATAAGCATCCTGATAACTTATATGCGGTGATCCAGAGGTCGGGCGAATCGCTCAGGTCATACTTATCAAGGTTCAATAAGGAGTTGGTGGCCGTATCGAACTGTCCGAACAGTACGGCAGTGCGGGCCTTCACCAAAAGTCTGGATGTGGACTCGAACCTCTACCGTGAACTCTCTATTTATTCGTGCTAAACTATGGATGATGCGCTCAACAAGACATGGGCACTAATCAAATGAGAGGAGGACGAACCTTACAGAAAGGCGTGCCAAAGCGACGGAAGGCTGACACCTAGAGAGGACCATCGATGCGAGTCCCACGACAGGCATCCCTCAAGGTCGCATCCATACAGTAGACTGCCACAGATTAACAACCTGAGCCCATACGTGCCCGAGTACACTTTGTCAATTGAGCCAGCGGATCTGGTCCACAATGTACTCCGCTAGATGCCCGAAAAGGAGAGTACGAGAATTTTGTGACCAATATAATATCAAGCTAATATTCGCCATGCCAAGGTACCCGGAGGCAAATGGACAGGCCGAATCAACCAATAAAACCATCATGGCCTCGATGAAGAAACGACTAGGGGCTCACAAATCAAAGTGGGTGATGAACTGCCAGGAGTACTGTGGGCGTATCGAACCACCCCACAAATAGCAACTATCAGCTCGCCATTTGCCCTCACCTATGGAGAAGAAGTCGTGATACCGATTGAAGTAAAAGCAAGAAGCCCAATGGTCGAACTACGCGAAGAGGTTGAAAATAGAGAAAAACTCCTAAGGAATCTAGAGTTGATCGACGAACAAAGGGATCAAGCTCTATTGAATATAGCCCAAAGAAGAATGCAGGTCGAGAAGTTCTATAAAAAAAGCTTCGCCTTTGAACCTTCAAGGAAGGCGATTGGGTGCTCCGAAGAGTATTCCAGAACACGAAAGATAGAATTGTCGAAAAACCTGCACCAGTCTGGGAAGGACCCCACAAAATCACGCGGGCAATCGGCAGAGGAGCTTTCCTTTTAGAGGCACGATGAAAGAGAAATTGCAAACAACTGGAACGTCAAGCATCTGAAGAAGTACTACGTCTAACAATGAGATCGTACTCGTTGATCTCACAGATACGCCTCTCACCTATCTATCTCTTCCTGTTTATTCATTCACGTATCTCAAACCCCTCACACTTGTCTTGCAGGTTCAACAATCATCTAAAGCAGTTCGAATGATCGGACGGGATTTGAACCAGACTCGCACCCCAATAACGATTCTCTTTCCTTGTTCATTTTAATTATTAATTCCATGTACTTATTCGCTTTAATTATTTACCCCTCACAAACAATTACTGACTTAAGCATCGGAGGGGCGATGCCTAACTTCGTTTTGTTGATCAGATTGTAGCTCAAGAATAAAATCGCATATGCGCAGTGGAAGCACGGAAAAGAAAAATATTTGCAATGATCGAAACGTGAGCGGGTACAGAAGGAAATAAAAGAAATCAAAGCAGAAGTTAAATTTGTTCAAATTACAAAAGGAAGCAAAAGATCGCAAACCATAAGCTGAGGCAGGGAGAGGAGAAGCCCAAAGATCAGAAGGTAGTTTGCGAATGAAGCTTTTGCATGGAGTCCATCTCAGCATTCAGCGTAAGCCCAGAAGAGGAGTCGATTGCCTGTGGACTGCCACCATGGGCGTTTTGATCAGTCTGTTGTTGCTGATCTGCTGACTGATCCCCAGTAAGACCAGTGGCTGCCCGTCGGACTACTCCTGGTTGGGATCCTCCACTGAGGCGTCCAAGACACTGAGGTCGAGGTCCGGGAATCGTTCAGCTATCCTGGCCCGGACCTCTCCATCCACCTGCTCATATTGAATTTACCCTAAATTGAAATTTTCTGGATTTAACTTCATATTGAATTTCTTCAAGAATTCAAAAGTTGGGGAAAGATGGAGAAGGTGCTCCTCCATATCGATTGATTTGACGATCATGTCATCGATATACATCTCCATTGATTTCTCAATTAATGATGCAAACATCTTGTTCATAAGTCATTGGTACGTAGACCCATCATTCTTTAAGCCGAATGACATCACTTTGTAATAGTATATTCCCTGGTCAGTCATAAACGTTGTTTTTCTTGATCCGACGGGTACATCTGAATCTGATTATACCCTGAAAAAGCATCAATGAATGACATAGCACCATCCTGCCATCGAATTTACGAGTCTATCGATATGAGGCATTGGGAATGGATCTTTGGGACAAACTTTATTTTAGTCTGTGTAGTCTACACATACCCTATTTTTCCATTCTCGTTCTTTACTACCACCACATTCGCTAACCATTTTGGATATTTAACCTCTTTGATAAACCCAACTAATAACAAGTTTCGCACCTCTTCTGCGATTGCAACACTTTTATATGGGGCGAAACACTTTCTCCTTTGGTGCACAATTTGAAGGTAGGATCGACTTTCAATAAATGTGAGATAATTGTTGGGTTATCCCCGACATGTGAGAATGATTGAACGCAAAAGAACTCCGTCTTTCCTCAAAAAGGATATAAGCTTCTCGCGAATGGGTAGCTACAAATTTTTACCACTCACAGTAAACTTTGAGTCGTCCTCTTCATCAAACATCATATTTTCCGTTTCTTGTTCTTCGATTCTTGAATTATATGGAGAGTTGCCGCATAGAAATCTCTCGCGGTATGTTGTTCCCCTTTGATCGATCGAATTTCCCATGGAGTTAGAAATTTGATGATGGAAAGAAGATGGCACAACCTGCAACTCATGAATCCATGGTCGTCCCATTATTGCATTGTAGTAGGAGTCTGAATCAACAACTTGAAATCGTACCGATAAATTTATTCCCTCAATATAAATTGGCAAATTGTTGGGAAATTATTCCTAAAATCTCCCTTAGGACCTATTTATAAAAGGTTTTGTTGGATCAAACCTTATATAGTTGATCGATCATTTGCCGAATTCAAGATAGTCTAGCATACTCTGTAAAGTCCTGTATAGGTTTTATATTGAGTTGTAATAGACTAGTGTGCTAAGAAGAATTCCTAGCATATACGAAGCAGATGACGTCTGCTAAGAGTCGCTGAACAGCAGAATGCTAAGATATTAGCATTCATCAACAACTTACAACTGCTAGAGAAGCGAGCAAACGAAGGAATACTAGCAAACAGCAGAACGTTTGCTAGATAATACACAACAACAGAACGCTAAGGCATTAGCATTCGACACCCTTCAGCGACGAACAAGAAGTCGCAAGCAACAGAAGTCAAAGGATCGAAGACGGCAAAAGACTTTAGCAGATCCTAGCTTAGCAAAGCAAGAGGCTCAAA